>CAUHTR010003068.1:0-33339 GCA_959609185.1 Schmidtea polychroa
AGTATAACGTGCGTAGGCATTACGACACAATGCATCGTGATGAGTATGATGAGTTTATGGGAAAAATCAGAGAAGAAAAAGTTCAGCAACTCAAAGCAGCCTATGCTATGCAAAGAAATTTCTTCTCAAACATCAACAAAGTCAGTGATGAATTAGTAAGGACAAGTTTTGTGCTATGTGAAATGATTGCTAAATCATCACGACCTTTCACAGAATTATCATTTATAAAAGAATGTCTTGTGAAAGCAAGCGAAATTTTAATTCCATTTTAATTTATTGTATATGGATTATATATGGATTATATATGGATTATATATGGATTATATGTGGATTATATATTGATAATATGTTGATTATATGTTGATTATATATATAGTATATATGGATTATATATGGATTATATGTGGATTATATGTGGATTATATATTGATAATATGTTGATTATATGTTGATTATATATGGATTATATGTGGATTATATATGGATTATATATGGATTATATATGGATTATATGGATTATATGTGGATTATATATGGATTATATATGGATTATATATGGATTATATGTGGATTATATGTGGATTATATGTGGATTATATATTGATTATATGTTGATTATATATGGATTATATGTGGATTATATATGGATTATATATGGATTATATATGGATTATATGTGGATTATATGTGGATTATATGTGGATTATATATTGATTATATGTTGATTATATGTTGATTATATATGGATTATATGTTGATTATATGTTGATTATATATGGATTATATGTGGATTATATATGGATTATATATGGATTATATGTGGATTATATATGGATTATATATGGATTATATATTGATTATATATTGATTATACGTGGATTATATATGGATTGTATATATTATAAGAACCTAAATTTCTTCCAATTTACCACTGATTATTTTTTCCATTGAATTTATTAAAAAGAGAGGTTGAAATTCATTTGGAAAAAGGCAGTTCTCAAAATTCGTATCAAAAAATATCGATATATTACTGATTTATAGACTTCAAGCTCTCTTTATATATAAGCACCTGAGAGAATTTTGAGAGTGTTCATAAAAATACTCAGTGGAAAAAAATGGAAAAAATTTACTTGACAACAGAGACATAATTGATGCAGAACTTCTAGAGCAAATTCAAAGAGAAAATCAGAAGTGGTGTAATATTTAGAAAAGACTGTTACACTGCATCAAATAACTTGCGATACAAAACCTGGCTTTGCAAGGCCACAGAGTGTCACTTCAGTCAGATTTTAATACAAGAAATTTACTTGGTTTGTTGAAATTAATTTCTAATTTTGACCCTGTCGTAAAAGAAAATATAAGATTTGCGGAGAGCCATCCTAGATCCACTTCATATCTTTCACCGAAAATACAAAATGAGTTTATTCTCATCATGAAATCTACTGTTCGTGATAGTTTGCTAGAAAGAATACGTAAAGCAAAGTATTATGGACTAATGTTTGACTCGACCCCTGATCCAGCTCATCGTGAGCAAATGTCTGAAAAAGTAAGATATGTTGATATAAATTTTGAGAAAAAAACTGTTCTGATTAAAGAATCATTTCTCGGTTTTATACCAATAAGCGATAAGGACGCTTCAAGCTTGTTTCAAGAAATATTGAATCAGTTAGAGAAAAGACACTATGAATTTACAAGATTGCAGGTCACAGTGTTATGATAATGATGTTGTTATGGCTGGACACAAGATTGGCGTTCATCAAAGAATCAAGACAAAAAACAACATGGATAATCATTGTGATAATCATTCTCTCAATTTGGCAGGCGTCCATGCAGCCAAAGAAGAAGTAATGATGGTTACTTTTTTCGGAACCATCGATGCACTTTATGTTTTCTTCTCTCGTTCAACCCAGCGTTGGGAAAAGCTCAAAGCTTTAGTACCTGTGGCTTTATAGTCTGACTCCGATACCAGATGGAGCGCAAACACGGAATATGTAAAACCTGTTAACAAATATCTGTTGCTTGGACTCTCAGGAACTGTTGCATTGAGATTGTTACCAGGATTCACAGGAACTGTTGCATTGAGATTGTTACCAGGACTCTCAGGAACTGTTGCATTGAGATTGTTACCAGGACTCACAAGAACTGTTGCATGGAGATTGTTGCTTGGACTCTCAGGAACTGTTGCATTGAGATTGTTGCTAGGACTCTCAGGAACTGTTGTATTGAGATTGTTACCAGGACTCTCAGGAACTGTTGCATTGAGATTGTTACCAGGACTCTCAGGAACTGTTGCATTGAGATTGTTACCAGGACTTACAGGAACTATTGCATTGAGATTGTTTCTAGGACTCTCAGGAACTGTTGCATGGAGATTGTTGCTTGGACTCTCAGGAACTGTTGCATTGAGATTGTTACCAGGACTCTCATGAACTGTTGCATTGAGATTGTTACCAGGACTTACAGGAACTATTGCATTGAGATTGTTTCTAGGACTCTCAGGAACTGTTGCATTGAGATTGTTGCTTAGACTCTCAGGAACTGTTGCATTGAGATTGTTACCAGGACTCACAGGAACTATTGCATTGAGATTGTTACCAGGACTCTCAGGAACTGTTGCATTGAGATTGTTACTAGGACTCACAACAACTGTTGCATTGAGATTGTTACCAGGACTCTCAGGAACTGTTGCATTGAGATTGTTACCAGGACTCTCAGGAACTGTTGCATTGAGATTGTTACCAGGACTCACAGGAACTGTTGCATTGAGATTGTTACCAGGACTCACAGGAACTATTGCATTGAGATTGTTTCTAGGACTCTCAGGAACTGTTGTATTGAGATTGTTATCAGGACTCTCAGGAACTGTTGCATTGAGATTGTTACCAGGACTCACAGGAACTATTGCATTGAGATTGTTACCAGGACTCTCAGGAACTGTTGCATTGAGATTGTTACCAGGACTCTCAGGAACTGTTGCATTGAGATTGTTACCAGGACTCACAGGAACTGTTGCATTGAGATTGTTACCAGGACTCACAGGAACTGTTGCATTGAGATTGTTACCAGGACTTACAGGAACTATTGCATTGAGATTGTTTCTAGGACTCTCAGGAACTGTTGCATTGAGATTGTTACCAGGACTCTCAGGAACTGTTGCATTGAGATTGTTACCAGGACTCACAGGAACTATTGCATTGAGATTGTTACCAGGACTCTCAGGAACTGTTGCATTGAGATTGTTACTAGGACTCACAACAACTGTTGCATTGAGATTGTTACCAGGACTCTCAGGAACTGTTGCATTGAGATTGTTACCAGGACTCTCAGGAACTGTTGCATTGAGATTGTTACCAGGACTCACAGGAACTGTTGCATTGAGATTGTTACCAGGACTCACAGGAACTATTGCATTGAGATTGTTTCTAGGACTCTCAGGAACTGTTGCATTGAGATTGTTGCTTGGACTCACAGGAACTGTTGCATTGAGATTGTTGCTTGGACTCTCAGGAACTGTTGCATTGAGATTGTTACTAGGACTCACAACAACTGTTGCATTGAGATTGTTACCAGGACTCTCAGGAACTGTTGCATTGAGATTGTTACCAAAACTCTCAGGAACTGTTGCATTGAGATTGTTACCAGGACTCACAGGAACTGTTGCATTGAGATTGTTTCTAGGACTCTCAGGAACTGTTGCATTGAGATTGTTGGTTGGACTCTCAGGAACTGTTGCATTGAGATCGTTACCAGGACTCACAGGAACTGTTGCATTGAGATTGTTAACAGGACTCACAGGAACTGTTGTATTGAGATTGTTATCAGGACTCACAGGAACTATTGCATTGAGATTGTTTCTAGGACTCTCAGGAACTGTTGTATTGAGATTGTTGCTTAGACTCTCAGGAACTGTTGCATTGAGATTGTTACTAGGACTCACAACAACTGTTGCATTGAGATTGTTACCAGGACTCTCAGGAACTGTTGCATTGAGATTGTTACCAGGACTCTCAGGAACTGTTGCATTGAGATTGTTACCAGGACTCACAGGAACTGTTGCATTGAGATTGTTACCAGGACTCACAGGAACTATTGCATTGAGATTGTTTCTAGGACTCACAACAACTGTTGCATTGAGATTGTTACCAGGACTCTCAGGAACTGTTGCATTGAGATTGTTACCAGGACTCACAGGAACTGTTGCATTGAGATTGTTACCAGGACTCACAGGAACTATTGCATTGAGATTGTTTCTAGGACTCACAACAACTGTTGCATTGAGATTGTTACCAGGACTCTCAGGAACTGTTGCATTGAGATTGTTACCAGGACTCACAGGAACTGTTGCATTGAGATTGTTACCAGGACTCACAGGAACTGTTGCATTGAGATTGTTACCAGGACTCACAGGAACTGTTGTATTGAGATTGTTATCAGGACTCTCAGGAACTGTTGCATTGAGATTGTTACCAGGACTCTCAGGAACTGTTGCATTGAGATTGTTACTAGGACTCACAACAACTGTTGCATTGAGATTGTTACCAGGACTCACAGGAACTGATGCATTGAGATTGTTACCAGGACTCTCAGAAACTGTTGCATTGAGATTGTTACCAGGACTCTCAGGAACTGTTGCATTGAGATTGTTACCAGGACTCTCAGGAACTGTTGCATTGAGATTGTTGCTTGGACTCACAGGAACTGTTGCATTGAGATTGTTTCTAGGACTCTCAGGAACTGTTGCATTGAGATTGTTGCTTGGACTCTCAGGAACTCTTGCATTGAGATTGTTACCAGGAATCACAGGAACTGTTGCATTGAGATTGTTGCTTGGACTCTCAGGAACTGTTGCATTGAGATTGTTACTAGGACTCACAACAACTGTTGCATTGAGATTGTTACCAGGACTCTCAGGAACTGTTGCATTGAGATTGTTACCAAAACTCTCAGGAACTGTTGCATTGAGATTGTTACCAGGACTCACAGGAACTGTTGCATTGAGATTGTTTCTAGGACTCTCAGGAACTGTTGCATTGAGATTGTTGGTTGGACTCTCAGGAACTGTTGCATTGAGATCGTTACCAGGACTCACAGGAACTGTTGCATTGAGATTGTTACCAGGACTCACAGGAACTGTTGTATTGAGATTGTTATCAGGACTCACAGGAACTATTGCATTGAGATTGTTTCTAGGACTCTCAGGAACTGTTGTATTGAGATTGTTGCTTAGACTCTCAGGAACTGTTGCATTGAGATTGTTACTAGGACTCACAACAACTGTTGCATTGAGATTGTTACCAGGACTCTCAGGAACTGTTGCATTGAGATTGTTACCAGGACTCTCAGGAACTGTTGCATTGAGATTGTTACCAGGACTCACAGGAACTGTTGCATTGAGATTGTTACCAGGACTCACAGGAACTATTGCATTGAGATTGTTTCTAGGACTCACAACAACTGTTGCATTGAGATTGTTACCAGGACTCTCAGGAACTGTTGCATTGAGATTGTTACCAGGACTCACAGGAACTGTTGCATTGAGATTGTTACCAGGACTCACAGGAACTATTGCATTGAGATTGTTACTAGGACTCACAACAACTGTTGCATTGAGATTGTTACCAGGACTCTCAGGAACTGTTGCATTGAGATTGTTACCAGGACTCTCAGGAACTGTTGCATTGAGATTGTTACCAGGACTCACAGGAACTATTGCATTGAGATTGTTTCTAGGACTCACAACAACTGTTGCATTGAGATTGTTACCAGGACTCTCAGGAACTGTTGCATTGAGATTGTTACCAGGACTCACAGGAACTGTTGCATTGAGATTGTTACCAGGACTCACAGGAACTGTTGCATTGAGATTGTTACCAGGACTCACAGGAACTGTTGTATTGAGATTGTTATCAGGACTCTCAGGAACTGTTGCATTGAGATTGTTACCAGGACTCTCAGGAACTGTTGCATTGAGATTGTTACTAGGACTCACAACAACTGTTGCATTGAGATTGTTACCAGGACTCTCAGGAACTGTTGCATTGAGATTGTTACCAGGACTCACAGGAACTGATGCATTGAGATTGTTACCAGGACTCTCAGAAACTGTTGCATTGAGATTGTTACCAGGACTCTCAGGAACTGTTGCATTGAGATTGTTACCAGGACTCTCAGGAACTGTTGCATTGAGATTGTTACCAGGACTCACAGGAACTGTTGCATTGAGATTGTTTCTAGGACTCTCAGGAACTGTTGCATTGAGATTGTTGCTTGGACTCTCAGGAACTCTTGCATTGAGATTGTTACCAGGAATCACAGGAACTGTTGCATTGAGATTGTTGCTTGGACTCTCAGGAACTGTTGCATTGAGATTGTTACTAGGACTCACAACAACTGTTGCATTGAGATTGTTACCAGGACTCTCAGGAACTGTTGCATTGAGATTGTTACCAAAACTCTCAGGAACTGTTGCATTGAGATTGTTACCAGGACTCACAGGAACTGTTGCATTGAAATTGTTTCTAGGACTCTCAGGAACTGTTCCATTGAGATTGTTGCTTGGACTCTCAGGAACTGTTGCATTGAGATTGTTACCAGGACTCACAGGAACTGTTGCATTGAGATTGTTACCAGGACTCACAGGAACTGTTGTATTGAGATTGTTATCAGGACTCTCAGGAACTGTTGCATTGAGATTGTTGCTAGGACTCACAGGAACTGTTGCTTTGAGATTGTTACCATGAATCTCAGGAACTGTTGCATTGAGATTGTTAGCAGGACTCACAGGAACTGTTGCATTTATATTGTTGCTAGGACTCTCAGGAACTGTTGCATTGAGATTGTTACCAGGACTCTCGGGAACTGTTGCATTGAGATTGTTACCAGGACTCTCAGGAACTGTTGCATTGAGATTGTTACCAGGACTCACAGGAACTGATGCATTGAGATTGTTAGCAGGACTCACAGGAACTGTTGCATTTATATTGTTGCTAGGACTCTCAGGAACTGTTGCATTGAGATTGTTACCAGGACTCACAGGAACTGATGCATTGAGATTGTTACCAGGACTCTCAGAAACTGTTGCATTTATATTGTTGCTAGGACTCACAGGAACTGTTGCATTGAGATTGTTATCAGGACTCTCAGGAACTGTTGCATTGAGATTGTAACCAGGACTCTCAGGAACTGTTGCATTGAGATTGTTACCAGGACTCTCAGAAACTGTTGCATTTATATTGTTGCTAGGACTCACAGGAACTGTTGCATTGAGATTGTTATCAGGACTCTCAGGAACTGTTGCATTGAGATTGTTACCAGGACTCTGTAATAGGTGTAATTGCACATACATTCGAGACAGTCCGTCATCTTCTCGAAACATCCATGATCATAAAAGAATAAAATTCAAAACACAAATACGTTAATTTATTTCAGATAAATTAGGGATTTTCAATACAAAATTCAATTATCACTACAAAAGCCTGGCATATTCCAAGTTAATTACGGTGGATTTGAAATCATTGATGTCTAGATATAAAATAATAACATTAAAAAACAGGAAACCTTATTAAATTAAATTTTTTTATTAATTTTTTTTGTCTTGGGTTTTTCCAACATTGTTTGAGCGCACCAATTAAAATTTGTTTAAATTAATCGAAAAATAGAATGGTTCGTGAAATTTTGCCCCCCCCCCCTCGCGGACGCCCATGCTTGTATACATGGACTTTGTTTAAATTTCCATAACGTCTTTTAGTTTTCAAAAAAATTCAACCGATTCTTTGTTTGCAAATTTTCAATTTGAGTATAAATTTAAACAGTGATGCAATCAAGCGTATAGCTCGCATGCTTTAGGAAATATTATATTATTCAAAGTACTAATGGAATATTAAAATAATATTTTTTATGTGACTTGTTGAGTACTATCAAATGGCTTTAAATGGTTATAGTTCAAAACCAGTCTAACAAGTTTGGCCTGTAAAATAGGTTACTTACATCAAAAATTCACGTAAATAGGATTTTTATTTCTTCTCAAAACCTTTTGTATACGATGATTCGGTAAGAGGTGGAAATTTTATTTCTTTTGTAGCAAACAGCATTATAAAATTCTCAATAATCAAATTTCCCATTACACAAAGACGCCTGAAAGCAGTGAACATATGGGTGCCCCAAAATAATAAAAAATAAAAACAGTGGCTTTGTACAAATAAATAAAATACTCAAATATTGAAAACCATTATTTTTAGAAAATACTTTTACAAAATGGCGCAGTAAATAACTGTCAACATATAAGAAGCAAAATATTTCATAATAGCATCACTTTGATGATATTTATGTTGGGTTTTATGATATCAAAATCAACCGTTGGTTAGTCTGACTCCACGTGTTCCAAAATCAATAAACGCAAACTCCCAACGTATATTTGTTTTATAACAATTCACAAATCTCAACAATTAATCACACTGTTGGTTAATCACAATTTCAGATCGGACTCCGCTCTGGAAGGTCTCAACCTTGTACGATTAAAAAATTAAGTTTCACCTGTTGATTTAGTTCCACTCTCTGATCCAATCTCCTTTGACGCTCCTCGTCTAACTCTTCAGTTTTTCCTATACTTCTTTTCTTCTTCTATTCTATTCCTTTAACTCCTAATGTCGGTTTCTTCCCATCCTAAGGCTATTGCCGATTATGTGAATGTTGAGTTTCCTTATATACTCCAATAATCGTTGTAATTGCCCCAATTTTGACCTAATTGATTTTGACTTCTTTAGTTATCATTCCCTAATTGGCTATTTCAGTTGACCCCCTTCGTAATTCCCCTTCTTTTGTTTACCCTCGTTTATCCGGTTGTTTGGATAATTGCTCTCTGAATTACTCGTTTGTTTACCCTTCCAAATTGCCGTGCTCGGGTTTTCTTCATCGTTCTGGTTCTCCATTGGCTCGGGCTTTCCATTAGCTAGGCTTTCCATTAGCTCGGGTTTCCCATTAGCCAATTAATTAATTAATTAATATTTTACGTTTTTCCACATCTATCTGTTTTACGACACTTTCTATACATTTTCTAACCATTTCTTGCTCACTGTCTTCTTCACCATCCCCTAATCTACCCCTCTCCCGTTTTCCAGCTTCAATTTCGATAACTTTTCACTTTATTCCACTTCTTCAGGTTTGCGCATTTTCCCATTTCATGTCTGATTGCACTCTTTTATAGTTCTGTTTTCATCATATCTTTCTTTGCCATTGCTTCTCTGCTTGACCGCCATTCAATTTCGGGTTTTCTTTTTAATCTGAACTATATAATTTAATAATTTACTTTTAAAACCTCAACATATGTATACATATCCATATACATTTTAATAAAAAACTAAAACACCACACATAGGGAATTATTTCTGTATTAACTCTTTTTGTAATTCCATAACTTTTTGGTATGTGTTGAGTGTGAAAAAATAACTGAAAGGCATCTGAAATCAAGATCCTTCCTTGACATTATAACATTTTCATTTGCTGAAAAATTTACTTATTTTCAAAAATTGCTAATGTCTAAAAGTGAAAGTTTTTTCATTCTTTTTTCACATTCTTATATTTATTTTGGATTTATTTGATCAGGTTTTCACTATGGGAGTGACTCAAGATTCTGATTTTGCCACTCCATCTCCTGAGATATTATTCGACAAAGAAAGGCGTCAGTGGATGCAGGAGCGAGTAAATATCGCCTTGCTAATTGCATCGCATAGGGGTCATTTAGAACTGTGGTCAAAACTGATTAAATCAGGTTAAATAAGTTTACTTATTAAACTTATTAAACTGGATCTGTCTAAAGTAAATAGATTTTTTCAAATTTTTGTAAAACAATACTTTTATATTTACTTTATACTTTAAAAATTATTTAAGTTTTAATTAATAATTTTAGTTATTTTTAATGTTTATAATATTAAAATCATATAATTAAAATCAGATGAAATTTTAATTTAATAAATTATTCATATTTGTTTTAATATATAGAAAAATAAATATTCAGTGTTAATAATTCTTATTTGAATTTTAGGTAATGACATTTTGTTCTAATTATTATTAATAAACATATCTATTTAGTGTAAAACAGATTTTGAAGAAGGGAGAAAAAAGTTTTCAGAAAACGCAGATCAGTTATTTTTTTTAATCAAACCATATTTGTACTTTGAAGCAATATATAAATTTCCTAAATGTAAGTTTTTGAGTGGAAATTTTGCAATATTTGATTTTGAAATTTTCATTAATTATTTTTATCATAATTTCAGCATCTGAGCGAAAATTTAATTTAAATGTGATAAAAATTTAAATGGTTCTAACGATTAATATTCATTTCGTAATTTATAGTAAAAAATCTGTGAATTACTTCTGCCACTTTCCATTACGTTATAATAATAATAATAATAATAAATTACAAAGATAATTTGTTAGGATAATTAATGTTAAATTAATAAAATTTTTATTATCACTGGATTGTCTGTAATATATAAAATTAACTAATAATAAATGCAACTTTCATTTAGTTTAGTAATAAATCTTATTTATAATAATTCAGTAATTAAGAAAATTCCCGAATTCGTCGAAATAAAGTTTTTTAAAATATTCGATTTAGCAACAAGCAGATTTTTAAATTCAATTTCCTGACAGCTTTGAATTATTTGAATTATTTTTATTATCCTTTATTTATAGTATTTTTGCTATTTATTTTTATTTTGTTATTAATTATTATTTTTATTATTATTTTAATATTTTTTATTTATTATTTATTATTATAATTTATTTTTAATATTTTTTATTTTATTGATTTTTATCTTTTATTGTTATTTATTTATATTATTAATATTTATATTTCTTATTTCTTTTGTTATTATTTATTATATTAATTACTAAATATTTTTATTATTTATTTTTAGTTTTTATTATTATTTATTATTATTTTTAATATTTTTTATTTTATTGATTTATATTTTTTATTTATTTTGTTATTATTTATTATTAGTTTATTGGGTTGTATAATCCAGTTGTATTATATTAAATAATTATTATTTATTTTTATTATTATTATTTATTATTGTTATTTATTTTGTTTTTTTATATTATAATAATTATTAAATATTTTTATTAATTACTTTTATTTTTTATTATTATTATTATTTTATTATTATTTTTATTATTTATTTTTAATATTTATTATTTTATTATTTATTATTATTATTTATTATTATTATTTTTAATATATTTTATTTTATTGATTTTCATTTTTTATTGTTATTTATATTTCTTATTTGTTTTGTTATTATTTATTATAATAATTAATATTTATTTTTATTATTATGATTTATTATTATTGATTTTATAATTGATTTTATTATTATTATTTATTTTTAATATTTTTTATTTTATTGATTTCCATTTTTTATTGTTATTTATATTTCTTATTTATTTTGTTATTATTTATTATAATAATTATTATTTATTTTTATTATTATTTAGTTTTTATATTTTTATTATTTACATTCATTATATTATTCAATCTATAATATTACCAAATTAAAAATTTCCCAAATTTTGTATACAAAATTGAAACAACTGAAGCATTTGGAAATCTATTATTATTCTAAAAAATCAATTAATCATAAATATTTCTTATTGATTTGTCTATTTAAAATTTAGTTGAATATTTATTTTAATTAACTGATCATAATTTAGTGTTTTAATTATTCCTGCTCATAATTTATTCTGTTTTATCATTTAATAATATTTTTAGAAAGTTTTTTATCACTCTTTTATTTCTTTCCTTCTACATTTATTTTTATTTTAACATTACTGCTTTATAAACGCCTCGTCTGCTTTTCTTCGCCCTTGAAATGTTCCTGGTCCGTCTGGAATGCCATAATCATTATATCAGGGGTTATTAAACTTTCTCTTTAGGGCCGAATTCTTCATCATCAGCAGGATCACAGACAATAAATGACTGTCACTTATTTCAGATCTTGTCTTAGATTTATTTAAGTGCAAAATTGAAAATGTTTTTTCGCAAATATATGTGCTTCCGAATAAAACTCATTAAGCCCATTATCTAAGTAATGTCTAGCTGATGCAGGTTCGAAAGAAAAAGAAACATCAAACACAATTAAGTCGTTTTCATATCTTTTAAAATCTTGGAAAAGCCTTTCAAATTCGTTTAGCAATATTTGAAAAGTATCACTATACTTTTTTGACTTTAGAATAGTTTTAGCTTCATAAATCTCATTTGAAAGGATCTTACAAGCTAAAAAATGAAATAAATTTCCTTCTTCAAGTTGATTTTTTATCAATATTAATTTCCTCTCTGTCGCTTTAACATGTTTATACAAAATCTATGCAAATTCGCTCTTTCCCTGAAATTTTAAATTTAAATCATAAAGAACACCTGCAATATCAACTAGAAACCCTAAATCGCAGCGCTAATTAATATCACGTAATTCAGAAATCTGCATTCCCTAAGCCACCTAACAGATGAAAAATAAATCACATCTCCAAATTCTGCTTGCGATTCTTTTAAAAATAACTGAAATTGTCGGTGGTTTAATAAAATCTACTGCTTCATAACTAAGTCCATAACATGATCCATTTGTAAAACACGCTCGGTAGGAGCTTTTTGGTGTATTATACAGTGATAATGTGTATACGCCTCAGACACATCATAAGAATTTCTTTGTAATTAATCGCATCACACGCTTTATTTGTGCAAAACCATTTAACGTGTCCAATAACTTGAGATTGAGCCATGATTGAATTGGAAACATTGGATAATTGTTCAACACTTTGGCTTGTAAACATTTGAATTGTGTTAATCCTTGTAAGAGCTCGATTAAATAGAATATCATATTCATAAGTTAGCAAGTTTATCTTTTTATCGCTAATTAAATCATTGATTTCCAATCGTTTTGATAAACTTTGAAAAATTGAATTAATGTAAATTAGAAATTTTGAAATATAAACGAATTCATAAAAATCTTGATTATCTATGACATTTACATTACTTCCATTAATAATTTGCAACGATCTTGTTGAGCCACGATCACATGGACGAGTTTCACTGCTGAAAAGACATCTCTTCGCTATATTGCTCATTGAAATACGACATATCAAACATTCATTATCTTCCATATTTCACTAAGGCCGAAAATTCAAAACTGAATTACCAAAATTATAAATCAATTCTAAAAAAACTTCCAGAATTCGAATCATATTTCCAAAATCGATCGAAATCCAAAAACACAAAAAAATCTGACTCGATCAAAACTCAACTCATAATAATCACAATTGTCCACGTCTCTGTGCGCACACAAAAGACTCCAAAAACCAGTACAAAGAGCACACAGGCGCGAGAACCGATAATCAACTCACAAAAAACGGCACTAATCGCGTCTGTGTGCGCACACAAACCCAATCTCAAATGTAAACAGAGAACGCACACAGACGCGACAAACTAGTAATTAACCATAATGAATATGTTCAAAAGAGCAACCATTGCTGATTTATAACCCATCATACTTAAAGCCCCATCAGTAGAAATTTCAGACAACAAATTAATATTTATTCTATTTTCATCAACTGAACTACATAGGGCTTCAAAAATGTGTCAATTCCTCTTGTGGTTCCCTTTAAACTTTCAAGTAATAAGAACTCTTCAACCATATTAAAATCTTGTGTGACACCACGAATAAATATTAGAAGCTGAGCAGTATCACTGATATCAGTGTTTTCATCAAGTGCAAGTGAAAAAGCCAAAAATTTTTTGAATTTTTTTCCAACTGTTCTTTAATATTATCTTCAATTCTACGAGCGATATCTACTACTTTCAACATGCATTGCTTTATAAATTTACCATCACTAAATGATTTATTTTTAGCTATTTCTTGTGCTATTACATAGCTAGATAATACTGCCGTTTCATTCTGTTCAAAGATTTTTTAAATATTTTTTGCTGAGTACATATTTGATTCTGAAGCTTTTTATTTCTTATTTCTCCGCTTAAATTATCATATGAGCTGTGATTGGTATTATAGTGGCGTTTGATATTGTATTCCTTTTTAACATCGGCAACATGATTACATATTAACATATAATCTTATCTTCATTTCTAGTTACAAAATAATCTAACATCCATTTATTTTGAAACTTTCGATTTTCATCTTTTAACTTTTGCTTTTTCTCATTCATCACTGATTAAATAATAAAAATGGGAGTTAAACATATATTATAGTTTTTTTATTAATGAAGATTATTTTATCAATGACTTTTATGCAAAAAAATAAATTTTTAATAATCGTTTCTTTTAATATAAAAATTTATTTTTGAGGTTTTCTACAAAGACAAAATTATTTAAATTGCCAAAAAAATTTCAAAAGCAACATTGAACATTAAAAATTATGTTTTTAAAACTTAGCAAAAAAATAATCAGCGGGCCGCATTAAATGTTCTCTTTTATCATTTTATCATTTATCCTCAGTAATCGTGCATGTGCCAAAATTTATTAGTTAATTAAACCTTGCTCATTATCCATGCTGATATCAAATCTTTCAATGTTAACATTTTCTCCACTGAAATCTCACAAAATTCTCACACAATTTCAGATCAGACTCCGCTCTGAAGGTCTCAACCTTGTACGATTTAAAATTAAGTTTCACCTTTTTGCTTGATTCCGCTCTCTGATTCGAAGTCTTTTAATATTCCTATCCGACTCCTCGATTCCTCTTATAATTCTTTTCTCCTTTTATTTTATTCCTCGAAATCCTAGCGTCTATTTCTTCTTCCCTACAGGCTACCGCCGATTATGTGAATTTTGAGTTTCCTTATATACTCCCATAATCGTTGTAATTGCCCCAATTTTGACCTAATTGATTTTGACTTCTTTAGTTATCATTCCCTAATTGGCTATTTCAGTTGACCCCCTTCGTAATTCCCCTTCTTTTGTTTAAAAAGGAAGTTTGAAAATGTTTATTATATTTCTATTGTGAAGTTGACAACGTTAACAAAAATAATGTCGATGGCTTGAAATGACGGTTTGCATTTCATCACGAAGTTTCTTCAAATTCATGGCCTTTAGGTCCATATAAACACTTTGAGGATTGGACTTGGTGTCTATGTGAGATGGAGTGAACTTCTTTTCATTTCTCGTTCCGAATGTCGAAACATTTATTACCAAGGGTTTCGAAGGTTTCCCTAATAACCTTTCCTTAGCTCTCGTCTTCATTCGGCATCTGTCAAAATAAACACAGTCCGCACAAATGACCAACAGACTGAATACTAGAACAAATATAATAAGAATTCCAATAAATTCCTGGGCGATTATCAAGTTCCTAATCTGCCTGTCAGTCATACAAAGATCTGCATTGATATTACATTAGTACTTTGAATAATTTAATATTTCCTAAAGTATCGGAAAAAAGAATCGGTTGAATTTTTATGAAAACTAAAAGACGTTATGGAAATTTAAACGAAGTCCATGTTTACAAGCATGGGCGTCCGCGAGGGGGAGGGGGGAGCAAAATTTCACGAACCATTCTATTTTTCGATTAATTTAAACACATTTTGGAAAAACCCAAGACAAAAAAAATTAATAAAAAAATTTAATTTAATAAGGTTTCCTGTTTTTTAATGTTATTAATTATATCTGGACATCAATGATTTCAAATCCACCGTAATTAACTTGGAAAATTCCATGCTTTTGTAGTGATAATTGAATTTTGTATTGAAAATCCCAGGACCAAGGTGACCCACCGTAATTAACTTTGAAAATTCCACGCATTTTTAGTGGTAATTGAATTTTGTCGATTAATCAGATATTTCCTTTAAAATATAATATTGTATCTATTAAAAAACTTGACTATAAATCGGTAAATAAATCAAAAACATCGATATATTTACTGATTTATAGTCAATAATATAACTATTTTTAATATTGTAATAATAGCTATTTATTATTAAATTTACTATTTTACTCTAAATATTTCAATTTCGAAAACAATTATGATAAAAGATAATATTAGCTATGTTACGCATTTCAATCAAAATAAGATAAATTATTCAAAGTATTTTATAAAATTCAGTTAAAATTAAATCATCAGTTAAATACGTTAATTTAAAAAATATAAATTTTGAATTTTTTTTAATTCTCGGATAAATGTAAATAAGTAATAAAATTATTAACAGTTATAGATTTTTTAAAATTATTTTTGGAATTAAACAATAGAAAAATATTCATAATATCTGCAATTTAAAAATACAATTTAAATTATATACTTTACACTAAGTTTCCAAATAAAAATTTGATAAAATGTTTATAAAAGCATCAAAAAATTTATAAAATATCATTCACAACTTGTTATGTGATAAAATAATCATTTGTAAATGTCTATCAATAACGAGTTATTAAAATATGTTTATTCGTTAGAAATAATTTAAATTATATATCCTCACTCATATTCCCCCCGATTTAGTAAGTAATATATTAGAAATAATTTAAATTTTATATCCTTCTCACTTATATTTCCCCGATTTTCTATATTCCACTAATTAATATTTAATCACTTATATTCAACTAATTATTATCACTTATATCCTCCTCACAAAAATATTTCTTTTTAAAATACTTTTATTATAGTGATAATTTTTATGAAATAATTTAAATAAATTCAATTAATACATCTCCATCTTATCTAAGCCACTTCTCACTATTTACCTCCCGTAATCCATTAATGAATAGTTCTACCGCTTATTTTCACCCATTTGAATTTTTAATTATGGTGTCTGTAAGTTAAAGAAAATTCATATTTTTGAAGAATTCTCTATGGATTTTAAGAGGATTGACTGAATGAAAGGGGATATAACCTCAAGGGATATAGTCGGTTGGATTTAATGAGGGATTGGATAAGGTGAGAATATATGATTTTTAAGGGGGATATAGTCGGTTGGATTTAATGAGGGATTGGATAAGGTGAGAATATATGATTTTTAAAGGGTGATGTTGGTAAAATATCAATATTTTAAGGGAAATTGCGATACATTAGTCAGTTAAGAATTAATAATAATAATGTGAAATTATATCGTTTTATTAGGTTGTGATGAATGCATTAAATTAATTTATGGTTTACTTTTAGAGCAATGTCTTTTTAATTTTCTGTTAATTATCCAGGGTTCAGTTGACCAATTTACTTGGTTTAACAATAAAATCTTTACAGTTAATTGGGATTGATATCAACTTTAAATTATTTTTATCTTTATGTAAATGTTATAGGCAAACGAAAGTTGAGAAATATTGACTTAAAAGAATTGTACATCGACTAAAGAAAATTGATCTTTATTGGAAGAAATTTATCGGGTGATTTTCATTAGAAATTACATCGGTTGAATATCGGTAAATATGACCATTTAAAGAAATATATTTTATTGGATGGATAAATTTCATTTTTCAATGTAACTACTCAGTTATATTGTACAGTAATATTTATTTTAAATTTTGAGTGATTTAGAACTAAATTGCAGATATTAAGAATATTATTCTATTGTTTAATTCCAAAAATAATTTTAAAAAATCTATAACTTAATAATTTTATTTCTTATTTACATTTATCCGAGAATTAAAAAAAAATTCAAAATTTATATTTTTTAAATTAACGTATTTAAATTTTAACTGAATTTTATAAAATACTTTAAAATTTGTTTTTATTTTAGATGGATTTTCAATGTAATATGGAGGAAACGGTAAGACAATTAATTCAAAATAATTCTGAAAGTTGGAGCAACCCTTCTGGGGTGACACCTTGCCGCATTAATCACACTCAAGTGATTAAAAATTTTAATAAATCGAAGGTACACTGTTCCAGTTGCGACAGGGTTGTATGTGCCTCCGGCCTTGCGCGGCACATGAGAATGAGTAATTTATTTTTTTATTATATATAATATTTTAATTAATTTTTTAAGTGCATCGTGTGCCTCCCCCTTCACGAGGATCTACCCAGCCACGAGGGTCTACCCAGCCACGAGGGTCTACCCAGCGACGGGGGTCTACCCAGCAGGTGGTGCAACAGGAGGTCCCGCCCATTGTGCCGGAGGACCAGCAGGAGGTGGTGCAACAGGAGGTCCCGCCCATTGTGCCGGAGGTGCAGCCAGTGAATGGCAATCAAGCGGTGCTGGACGGTATTTTTAAAATTTATAAATATTATAATTATTTAAATTTTTAGCCATACAGCAATTGGGGCAGCAATTAAATGCCAGACTGGCCAATCTGGAGAGGCGGGTCACCGCTCTGGAGAACCAACTGCAGGCCCAAAACCAATAAAGGTTATATAATAATTATTATTATTATTATGATAAAATGATAATTTAAGCCTTTTGCTGCAAATAATGTATTTAATGAAAGAATTTTCACTATAAGATTGACAAGAAAGATATGGAATTACTAAATCCGATTTTCCAGTTTATCATTTATTCAATAGAGACCTTGACCATCCAGTTGTCTATAAAGGAGAGATTAAAGTTGATGCTATTAAATCATTTATAGTAGAGCAAACTGGTGAACTTTTATTTACGAATAATTTAATAAGATTATCATATATATATATAATATTACATCAAATATCATAGTAAATTAGCGTTCAGGTAATGACGTAATTGAGATTAATATTATGAAAGTGATAATTTGACCAAATGTATAAATAGTCCAAATGATAAAGTTTAGCTCAGTTTTGCAGTACTGATTTGTGTGAACAAGCATTAGTAAAGACTAACAAATTTACATGCAAATCTTAGAGCAGCTCTTGCTGTTGATTTAAAAATGGACATTTTAAACTTAGTTAAAATAACCAATGGCAAGTTTCGCCAGTTTCTACCACAAATTCTGATATGAAATAACTTATTTTCTCACCGCAAAGTTTTGGAGGCTCACGTTGAGATGGTTAGGCCGTTTCGGAGGTTTTATATTTCATTTGGATTTGCAGTTAATCTTGGCAATGGATAATATAATTTTCAATTTGTTTTTTACTCTAATTTAAATTTGATATGAAAAAATTTTCCTATTGATTATTAAAGAAGTTTCTCATGCATTTGAATTGACCAACTGCAAATATTTTTATGTTTTTTGTGAGAAAATACAATTGGTAATTCAAACTGTACCGATGATAGGCATTGGTGGAGTCCAGTAACAAGCAATACTTGAATCAGTAATCAATTATATGTACATTTCGTTGACTATTATTTCTCTCGTCTGCTCTTTTACTTTCTAATTACCATGGTTACTAATCTTATTGAATGCTTATCCTATAATATAGGAGGATTTAGAGTCTAAATCAGATTAAAAATATTAAAACCCGTTGTATCTGACGGGCTCACATCCTTCTACTACCAATTGGATCTCACAAAGTTACTTATATGATCACTTGTTGCTTTATTTTTTCTTTGGAATTATTGGAATTATGTGGATCAATTCATTCACTTCATTTACTGAAATTATTCATTTCCTGATGAATTATAATGGGTTATTTTCCAAGTTCTGCATAGCGTTGGTTAAGGTGTTGATTCCCTCTTATTAGAACAAAATCGGCTCATATGTAAATATTATATAATAAAAATATTTTGTTCTTTGATTCTAAATTTATTGTTGTTTTGTTTTAAATGTACAAAACTCAGTTTCACTTTTATAATAGCAAAGTAATATTTTATGCTTTATCCTTTGTGCATTAATATTTAATACCTTTTACCCCATAACTAATTCATATAAATGTATTAAAATACCTCTTGGTCATGTCGTGATTTTGGTGTTTTACTGCAGTATCATTTTATGACACTGAAAAACAAAAATTATTGCCGGGATTATTTATTTAATATTATTTACAAATTGTTGGCTCTATATCTTTTTTTACGCGACGCGTTGTTTCATAAGTTTCGGACAATTATCCTTTAGTTATGTGAAACTTATTCCCAATAATTACTAAATCTTATGTCGATCCTGATCCAATTACTATTATCATTAGATCATAAATGTTACAAGTAATGAAATCGGTAATAACATTGCAATCTGTAAAATCTAAACTCATAATTACAATTCCGAATAATATTTATTTCAATAAAACAAAATGAAATCTTCCTAATTTTGTTGGGTATTTATCGCAAGCCGGTACTAGTTTCTAACTATTCGGTGAATCTTAATAAATTTTGCATTCAAAGCAAAAATAAATAAAACTTGAAATAAAATAAATAAAAAATAAATAAAACTAGCAGATTTCTTTTTTCACATCATTATATTTATTTTGGATTTATTTGATCAGGTTTTCACTATGGGAGTGACTCAAGATTCTGATTTTGCCACTCCTTCTTCTGAGATATTATTCGACAAAGAAAGGCGTCAGTGGCTGCAGGAGCGAGCAGATATCGCCTTGCTAATTGCATCGCATAGGGATCATTTAGAACTGTGGTCAAAACTGATTAAATCAGGTTAAATAAGTTTACTTTTTCTTTATAAATTCATCAGAACATATCACCCTTATAACGTACTTTCACTAGCAACTGAGATTAAGCGGTAAATTATTTATCATATAAGCCACAAATAAATTTCGGGGTCATCCACAGTCATCCAAGTTTCGGTTTGAACATATAAGCAATATTCCTAAAATCTATTTTAGTTGATAACATCCGATATCCTTTATTAAAGTCCATTAGGCAATAACTATAGTTCCTATCATATAAGAAAATGAAGCCTGTATTAAAAACATACATAAGCATTTAATAATCTGGACAGTTATTTATGTAATTATGTAATGATAGTAATCTTCGCCATTTTTTACTATGTATTATATCTGTGTGTTAAATGCAATTTTCTCAATTACTCAATTTAAATATAACAATAAATACGAGAATAAAAGTAAATTTGAAACTCAAATTTTAATGTGAAGAATGTATGCATTTCTCGGGCAGTTGAAGCACTTACTGAATGCAGTCGGTTTTTTCTATTTTTCGGGTGTCTATCACACTATCTTTTATTTGTTGGGTATTTTGCAGTTTGTCGGTGATTATTAAACTACCAATTACTGGTCTAACTCCGACTGTGTTATTTAATAACGACAATGACAAATACCAAAGTCGTAAAACTTTATTGACTATCACATTTGATTACAACGAATTCAAGACACCAATTGTAATACGTTTCAAATGCTTATTAGAACCATTCGGGAGGAATAGCACAATAATGATAATACTCTGAGAACACAACCACTTCACCATTGTCGGTAAAGGGCTATTCACATAATTGATTTGATTTGAATTCTTCAACTACTTCTGATTTATTAATTATTATTATTATTATTATTATTATTATTATTATTATTATTATTATTATTATTATTATTATTATTATTATTATTATTTATGATGTTATCATTGTCCAATAGAAACAGGGTATAAGGAATCCTGATAAGGTTACAAATCACCTTGAAAGGGCATCAAATAACTGATTGAATCTCTACAAAAGCTCACCTGACAATTGACAGCTATTGATTGAGAAGTGCTGGCTGATTTATATCATTTTCAACGCAAATATTAAAATTACTAATAATATTTTCCTTTCATTTCAGCAATTACCCTAGCATGGCGGAACTGGCAGACATTGTAGCGGATGTTGTCGACCATTTCCAGTAAGATTATCACCCAGCAATTCTTCCATTCTTACTCTTATCATTATATAATTAAGGCTCAAGTTTTTCCTCGGGTTTGGCGTGGGGGCAGGTTCCAATGTGCTGACACGTTATGGGGTAAGCAATCACAGCTGAGCAATGATTATCCTCATATTATCCTCATAGCTCTTGTATCCAAATAAATTGCTGGGGCTGTTCCTCATCAACCCAGATGATACAACTACTGGATATTATCCATGGACCAGAGCTCTCTGGTCAGATATTCCTTATTTGAAATCTGGCGTGGCCACTGATTGGCTGCAGAACTGGCTGCTTGATCATTGGTTTGGAGCGGTAAATATCACCATTTCATCACATCTCCCTCTCTATCATTGGCTCATTTACAGTGCACCGAGCGCAACATGGATTTGGAACAGTCCTATTTGCAATTGCTAGAAGAGCTCAATCCAGTTGCAGTTGCTGGTTATATCGAATCGTATATGAAACGCACTGCATTGGGCCTGATTCGTCCAATTAATTCACTGGAAACCAACTCAATGACATTGAAGGTTGATTCGTTCCTTGTGGCTGGTGAAATATCTACAGATCTGGCTCGTACTATGGTGGAAATGAATGGCAACTTGGATCCCAGCAAGACTCAATTTATATCGGTATTATTATTATTATTATTATGATTATTATTATTATTAATATTATTATTATTATTATTATTATTATTATTATTATTATTATTATTAATATTATTATTATTATTATTATTATTATTATTAATATTATTATTATTTTCAAAGTTTCAAAATTACGGTCACATGTAGAAATTCGGTAAACATTTATATGTTAATTATATTTGAATATTTTATTTTATATTAATTTTGATAATAAAAATATTATTTATTTAATTATTATTGTCATCATCAATGTATAATATATTTTTGCTATGGAATAATTACCTCTTCATACTGTATCCTTTATTACCTATCATTGCCATATTTCAATATTTATTATCATCAGTTATCAACTTTATTGAAATAAAAAAACATCGTAACGAAATTATGAAATACATTAATTAATGACAATAGTAAGAGAAGTGTTTTAATATGCTAGCATTTATAAAACTTCAAATTGTTATTTTGGCAACAATTTAAATTGATGACTTCTCCAAATTCTTTTAAAAGGCAAATCTGAATTTTTATCTAACATTTTAAATAGTTTTTAGATCAAAATCTCTTGTTAAAAGAACAAGAAGCTTTTTTGGCGTTGAATCAGACTACAGCGTCAATGAAATCGATGCATGGAATCAAAGAAGGCTTAAGTTTTGTGTTAATAAGTTTGGAAATTTAAATCAGGAAAAATTGAAATTAGTAAATCATTTATTAACCAATTTATAAATTTCTGATTTTTACTGGAATTTGTCAGAATGATTTATCACAATCGATTAATATTCGAGATGATGACAGTTTATTAGCAAATGTAGATTGTCTAGATGGGAGCTACCAAATGTCATGTATTAGTCAATATCCATTCAATTTGAACACGACAATTGCTTCACAAAGATCCAAAGGTTGTTTGAATAGTTCGATTATGTCTCCACAGACATCTATTCAAACATTTCGAGAACCGATCAAAAAGCGAAACGCATTTCGTGCTATTGCTGAGGTATTATCCGAATCGATAAGTAAACCGAAGAATGATCAGAGTGAAGATAATCCATCAACCTTTATTAATCAAGTGAGTTAAATTAAGGATCAAATAATAAAGCTATTTTTTCTGTTGATATAATTTGGACTTTTCTCAATGATGTAAAATTCCATTTCCCTTTCGATATTGATCAAATCAAATCGACTTTAAAGCTTGATTAAAATGTTTTTTGTTACATTGTTTCATTTGATACTCAACATTACGATATGATCGATAAAATTCTGAGAATTCAATAATTGTGCTTAATTGTGATTGGCTAGATTTTGATTGGTTGAAAGGTAGCAATTTGATCTGATGCAATAATTGCACGTTGCTTTTTAATTTATTATTATTATTATTATTATTATTATTATTATTATTATTATTATTATTATTATTATTATTATTATTATTATTATTATTATTATTATTATTATTATTATTATTATTATTATTATTATTATTATTATTATTATTATTATTATTATTATTATTATTATTATTAATATTATTATTATTATTATTATTATTATTATTAATATTATTATTAATATTATTATTATTATTATTATTATTATTATTATTATTATTATTATTATTATTATTATTATTATTATTATTATTAATATTATTATTATTATTATTATTATTATTATTATTATTATTATTATTATTATTATTATTATTATTATTATTTATTGTTATTTATTATTAATAATTATTAGAATTTATTGGAGATTGAAGAGCCAATGGAAATGAAATTTGTTTCATTGAAAACTGAATCGGCACCAAAGAGATTGAGAGGTGAGGGTTTACCCCGTAAATGTTCAATGAAAAAGAACCGCTCAATCAATAAACGAATTAGTTTCAAGTGGTCCGAGTCAATGGTAAAAAGATTTAGTTTCCGGCGGAAATTCACCGATAGCTTGATGGGTCGCATTATTTGTTGTTTACCTAATTATAGCGATGAAACGAAGCAACTGTCGAAACAGATTGATGATAATCCTCAATACAGGTTAGGAACGCCATATTTATCATTATGCATAAATGTTATCGGGATTTTGTGGCTCATATAATCCAGCACTGATAAAATTTGTCAACAAATAGGTTTCCGTTGAATTATCCGGTTGAATTTTCTCTGTTTTATGAATTGACATTTTGATTTACTATTCCATTTACGCATGAACTAGACCGTGACAATCCAATTCATCCACGCGCCATTGCATGGATTCATTCTGCACTCGCCATGTTATATTACACCGAATTGCAATAAGTTATTATTATTATTATTATTATTATTATTATTATTATTATTATTATTATTATTATTATTATTATTATTATTATTATTATTATTATTAATATTAAAATATTAAAAATTAAAAATTAAAATTAAAATATGCATTATAATATAGAAATGCAGAAAATATTTCATGAATAAAAATCGAATAAAATAAAACAATCATTCATAACACGCAAAATACCTATCATAAAATATACAGATATAAAAATAATATTGTATAAAAATAACGGACTGCTCTAATTATTACTAAAAGTAAAATTCGTTAACTATCAAAATTTTTATAAATATTTCTTAGTAATTTAAATTAATTAATAAAATAATTAAAATTACACCATATAATTTCATCCTTAATAATTTTAATGGAAATAAAAATAAATTTCCATGCTCACAAAACTTTAGACTGACTAGGTGAACATTTACAATTTCATTCAAGAAGGAAGTAATTTTATTATATAATAAAGAAATTTATTCCTAATTAATTTTCTGGAAAACAGCAAAAGTCTATTTCAGGAATGAAGCAAAAAAAAGGTTAAAAATTGAAGCAAGCTCCAAAAGTGAAATAATAAAAGGTTGTAGAGGAATAACAAGTTTTTATTAATAATCATATAACTAATTTATTAATTAATAATTAAACAAACATGGGAAAATTATTTAAATTATTAATTATTAAGTTAAATAATTTTGTGTTTTTCCATTAACAAAAACATTTTTAATATAAAAATAAAAATTTTATTAAAAAAAAGTTATAATAAATGTTTGTTGGGGTTGTCGGTGAAATTAAACGTTTACAATGCAACTTGGAATTCACAACCACTCAATTACTGTTTCTGGTTTCGATAGTTAGTAAATTCGATCTAGTTGCTTTCTTCATTTATTTCAATTTGGATTGATGTCAATCGTTTCCCGATATGACAATGCTTTCTCTGTTAACTTCATAATTCTCCTTGTGCTTCATTGAATTCCGTTTCCTCGTCTGTATTTTCTTTTTTACTTTACCAAATTTTGCCTCCTTTTCTTTACAAATTCTATCTCTTGATTCAGGCTTTGTATTCTTTTGAAGCTTGCAATCTGATGGCTCTTACTGATATTGACTTTATTTTTGATTTCTTTCTATAGTACATTCCCGTCAGTTCTTCTATTATCTCTGACAGCTGCCGAGATGGTGACAGAATAACTGTCGAAATATATCGTAAAACAAATGTTCTTATAATAAATTAATAAATAAAAAAATTGTTTTTGGAAATCATTTTTAAAATTTTTTAAAATTTCTGCAATTTTATAAAATTTATAAAAAAATTTTTGTTGGCCAATGTAGTAACAAAGTAACAAAATTAAGCGTAATTAATGCCAATGATTACAAATAGTAAGTAAGAGAAAATTTACAAAGATATCGGAAGTAAAAAGGAAACTTCGTTTAGTTGAAGCCTAGAAAACCCTTTGGATCATTTTTTATTTCATGCACCTTGACTAATTCCATTTCTTAAGTTTTGATTACAATTACTTAGATAGTGACTTTGCTGTAGTTTATGTCGGTTGTATCAGCGGTTGTATCAGCGGTTGTATCAGCGGTTGGCTGTGTAGATGCCTCCAATATTGGGTAGGTACCAAACTGGAAGTTTGCACGAGAAAAGTAACATTACACATAAAATAAACAGCGCTTTATGAAAGTTAGAAAAATTCAATTACTAATGAATGATCTTGGAGCATCTTAATGTCTCTCGACTCTAAAAGTGAGAGAAATTCATTCTGTCATGGTTAAACATAATATTTAATGATGTCATCGACATGTTGACTGCAATGTATATTTTACCATGGGGTCAAAATGGTATTATATTTACATACTTAACCTTTACTCTGTGCACCGGGGCCAAATAATCATCAGTCGCTATAATATGCGACCTGATAAGTTTTATACTAACAAGACACCAAGCAAATAGAATTGCCTAATAAAGGGAACTTGCAACCTTTGGATAACGTATTTTTTATGAATTAATAAAATCAAAATCGACTATTTTTTTGAAAAGAAATCTTACAAAATATATGAAATATATATATATATATATATATATATATATATATATATATATATATATATTAGTGAGCCGTCACTTGGGAGGCTGTGTAATAGTTGTGATCTATGGAGAGAATGATGTCATTTATATATGTTGATAAAGTAAATAAATAATCAAACAATATGTTGTGCAGTCGACCGTGACAAGGTTCAATATGCACATAGAATAACTACTGTAATGGCTGTATTTAACAACTTGATGCTTGACCTAATATACACCAAGTTTGGCTAGTTGTATTAATCAAATTAATTATTAATATCAACTAATTACACTTTGACAATTCCAATTTTATTATTTAATAGCCAACATCTGTTTATTTGTTACCTAATTTAACATTCCCAACACAATTAATTTGAACAATGGAATGGGAGTAGGTAAGGTGTGACTGTGGTATATTTATGATTAAGTAATAGGAGGGTTGTTTTCGGGGGCTATTGTTCTAGTTCCATTCTCCATACACTACTGAATCAGAATGGAATAATGAATAAGGTCGGCTATATAATGAAGAATTAATTAAGTAATGAACATCTTTCTATATTAATCCCTATCATATCCCTATCCTATCATATCCCTATCCTATTATATCCCTATCCTATCATATCCCTATCCTATCCCTATCATATCCCTATCATATCCATATCACATCCCTATCACATCCCTATCCATATCCCTATCATATCCCTATTATATCCCTATCCTATCAAATCCTTATCATATCCCTATCACGTCCCTATCCATATCCCTATCACATCCCTATCCATATCCCTATCATATCCCTATCGTATCCCTATCCTATCAAATCCTTATCATATTCCTATCAGGTCCCTATCCATATCCCTATCATATCATATCCCTATCCTATCATATCCTATCCTATCCCTATCAAATCCTTATCATATTCCTATCACGTCCCTATCCATATCCCTATCACATCCCTATCCATATCCCTATGCCTATCATATTGATTACACCACCGTTTAAATATATATTATTATTATTATTATTATTGCGATATGTAACCGCGGTGAATACAGTAGGGACATATTGTCCCAGAGAATTTCTAATACTTACTAAAATAATTGAAATGCTTACAAATGCATTGGGATCTGGGATTTTAGTACAGTACGGTCATAGGCTCGTAAACCCGTCTGCTTTGTTGCTGTCTGCTTTATTTCTTTTCTATAAAATTGCGTCAGTCTCGCTGTTGCTATTAATTATTAGAATAAGAAAATCGTATTGAAAGGGTTAAATAACTAAGCTTACAATTTCCGGTTGAATGTTTCATAATGCCATTCTCAACTAACCTTTCCTTAATATTTATTGATAAACATTTATTCTTTATAGATATAACACTTATTACATCACCTTTTCCAGACCGTATTTCACATACTGGGTGAGTCTTGTGCAGATCATTGTATTCATTTCCTCGCTCTCAGTTTATGGGTTGGCACCTATAAGGATGGATTTTATTCACCAAGAAATAGGAGAAGTTCTAGTAGCCAATGCAGCTATTGAGCAGGTCTGTCGCGTGGAATACGTGAATTTATTCGTTGGATTACGACAAGCTGACCTAATTAGACTAGGAGCACGGTATTCACCTTGCATGCGAAAAGATAAAAATCTACATACGACTATCATAAAGGAACAGAGAGATCGAGATCGCCGTTCAGGATGTTGCATACGTAACGATGGAGGTGGCTGTTATCAAACAACTGAGAAATTATGTAGCTATACTCTTGCAACTTGGATTAATCGAAAATCTAATAATGAAAATGCAAGTCTCAATTCTGTCGTTTGTGGGTTGGACCCAGAATTCTGTGAGGAGAAAAAGTCAATAGCACCGTTCCAGTGGTCCGAGGATATAATCGAATGGCCAACTTGTCCTAGTAAAGTATTGACATCTAGCAATAACACTTCTATGAAAGATAAGCATATGAAATGTGAAGTTACTGGACGGCCATGCTGTATTGGGAGTAAAGCAGAATGCATTGTCACTACTAGGCAGCATTGTACATTTCTCCGCGGATATTATCATCCTGAAGCTGCTTTTTGCTCACAAGTCAACTGCTTAAATGAAATTTGTGGAATGCTCAGTTTCTACGACCAGAGCAGGCCAGATCAGTTCTACAGATTCCTAATTGCGATCTTCGTTAACTCCAGGTATTTATCTGACTATTTTTATTTGATATGGCAAGTTTAGGTGGCAACCATTCTAAGCATTTTATACATTATCAATCTGGCATATTTCATCTATATGATAGCTTTGCTTTGCACTGATTGGAGTCATTCAGTTTGCAATCTATCTCTTATTTGTTCTTATTTGGCACTTTCTCTGATCTCCTCGTGAACTCAATATCTTCATGTTCTAGCTCGATTTTACTAACAAGGACAAGGAGGGCGGGGGGGGGGGTTGAAGCCCCACAGATCAGGATACTGTAGGTACTCTGGTGGATGGCAGCAAGGGTTCCATGCAGATTATGATAGGATTAATCCCATATGATACAATTATCCACCTTATACAAATATTGCTATATGTAGGTACTTCATCCCCAGTCTTGGTTATTAAACATTTCATCTCGACCTTATTCTCAATCATGGATATATGGAACGATTTGTTCATTAATTCGAACCAATAATCACAAAATGTCCCGGGAGTAAAATAATTTATCTGTGCATTCTTACCCACAAATTACATGAAGCCTTACCCATACTTACAACAATCCCCTCGAAACATTTCCCATTTATTCACGCCTTTCTCATCTAAAATCCAGAATCAAAATGAGTTAATAAAGTACATAGGATTTTAATTTTTTAGAGTAAACAAAATTTGGTAGTTGTTAACAATTATTTTTACCCAAGTTTTGAAATCGTCATAAAAAGGCCACAAAACGTCATAGAAATTGTGACAAGCCAGTGATAGGTGTACACGCTAACTAGTATTATAGGTGGCGTTATTCCTCGTCATAGGGCATAGGCAGTTGTATGCGGTTATCCCTGGAATATTGCCGATATCTGAGATGGCCGACATCAAGATAATATATCAGAATTAATAATTCATGTAGTAGGTGTACACGTAGTGTACATTTTTTCATAGGCTATGTTTCAACCCCAGGTGACCACCCCTAGGGTAACCTAATCATACTCAGGGTCACCTTGATTTACTACAGTAGATACACATTAACATTTTTCAAAATTTTAAAATGCTATTATACTTAGTTTTCAATTCCATCTATACATTAAATCGTGCAACGCCGAGTACCCCAGCTGGTTATTTATAACTATAATTATAACTATTAAAATTTATTATTATTATTATAATTATTATTATTTATTATTATTGTTAAGAGAAATAGTTTTAATAAATTTGTTTCAGTCAAACAGATTTCCAACACGCTATCATATAACTCTTGATTGCATAATATCAAATAAGGGAATTTATTGGTTTACATATTATTGATAGAGAATACCTACAAACATATACATTCCAACATTCACAAGCAGCCATCAAACATCATAAATAAACTCTGATCTTTAAACTACAATTTTGACATATTATTATGTAATAGGTTAGTTTAAATATTTATGTAATATTTATTTATCATTCTTCCTTACCATTATTATTATTATTATTATTATTATTATTATTATTATAATATTTATTATTATCATTATTATTATTATTATTATTATTATTATTATTATTATTATTATTATTATTATTATTATTATTATTATTATTATTATTATTATTATTATTATTATTATTATTATCATTATTATTATTATTATTATTATTATTATTATTATTATTATTATTATTATTATTATTATTATTATTATCATCATTATTATTATTATTATTATTATTATTATTATTATTATTATTATTATTATTATTATTATTATTATTATTATTATCATCATTATTATTATTATTGTTATTATTATTGTTATTATTATTATTATTATTATTATTATTATTATTATTATTATTATTATTATTATTATTATTATTATTATTATTATTATTATTATTATTATTTGTAGTTTAGGAAGCTTGGTGGTGACCTTGTGTATCCAACTGTCAGTTGTGAGGGACTTGGAGAAAATGTCCGGTTGGCATCGAATATCTATCATTTATATATTGTCTGGAATAATGGGAAACATGTGTTCTGGGATATTTTTACCTTATCAAGTTCAAACCGGAGCAAGCGGGAGTATATTTGCCATGCTCGCCATGACTTTTGCAGAATTTCTCCAATCATGGAAAATTGTTGAGCGACCATGGCCTGTATTTTTCAAATTTCTCGGGCTGGGTATATTTCTGTTTTTATTAGGATTTCTTCCCTTTTTTGACAACTATGCCCACATGAGCGGCCTTATTTCTGGTATTATTTTATCACTTATCTTCCTTCCATTTCTTGGAATGCCAAATAAAGCCGCTTTAGAGAAACTCATAGCCAGCTCGGTCAATCCTAAAGAAGCTTGGGAAAAGTTTCAAATAAAAACCAAACGAAGAAGAATGGCCATCATAATTGGATGCGCTGGGCTGTGGATATTGCTAATGGCGATTTGTATTGTATTATTTTATTGGTTGCCTGTGACCAAGTGCTCATTTTGTAAGTATTTGAACTGCATTCCTATCACTCCCTATTTCTGTGACAATATGGACGTCAACGTCACCTCCAAAACTGCCTGTATACTCAAAGACTAACTTCTTAGTCTGCAATATTTGCTTTATTATCTCTTTGTGATAACATTTTTACATTACTCAATATTTAAGGTAATTTTTCTTCTCATTTTATTTTAACAATGCGCACGTTTGGAAGCTCGTTTAGTGAATTTGAGCTTTCCTCGATCTATGGGCTCAGTGATATTCTGGTGGTAACTTCATGGTACATTAGCAAAGGTTGCACAATCCCTCAGATCCGTCGGATCCGCTGCAATTCAGTATTGTGATTACAAATAAATTTCTCATTGGCTTGTATAATTTTGTGTAAATATTTTCTATTTATTAATTATTTTTCATTTATGTTTTGTTGCCCAATTTCTGTTGCACATTTGCATCTCTCTTACTCCCCTCAATCTGATAACTCCTAATTTATTCCCGTAAAATGAGAATGAGAATGCAGTCCAAGCCATTATAAATCATTTGGGATAATTTCTTGGTGCAAATGGCCATTGAAAGGGTAATCGGAAATAGTTTCACATAATCTCCATTGTAAGGAGAGCTTCATATCAAGATTGAATATTACTTACAAGACCATCCATGAGAAATCAAATTACCTCTTCATTCTTAATGTCGTATCAAAGCAGAAACACATATTGAACATTCCAACTAATGTTTGAGCTTATCTAATCACTTATTAATTATTTAACATTAAATTTATGCGGCTACCAAGACATTCTCATACCCGTAACCGGAAACACTAAATCACCACATTCCATGCAATGGTATGAATTCTCAACCCCCTGAAATGGTGTTTGTATTTATGTAATTTTATACAAGTCAGGGGACAAATAAATGAATGTTTTATATAAAGACACCCAATGAGGCCATGGAACAGATGAAGGAGCTAGAGATTTGAGTGGTAGTAAAGCAATTCATGAGAATGAGCAAGATTCGAACCTTACCAACATGGAAATACCCACATGAAGGGGAACCTTAATCAAGAATCGAAATGTCGAGCAAATTCATAAACTTATTAAAAATTAGTTGAGTGTATTTGTTATTACATTACATTACAAATTAGTTTGTAGATTTCAGAATCTTAGTTCAAATGATTCGGTTGATAAAGCCATTCCCAATCCTCGCCATCCACCATTGCTTGACATCCAGCCAGAGAGATTTGTATTCATATATTTTATCGCATATTCCACTAAATTGTACACGATTCTAACCATTCCATGTTCAATGCAAGCAGTACAATACGACCCCACAAACGTGAAGTAGCCGATAATTCTGCCCCAATTAATTTGGTTGTCTTCAAAAATGCCATGAAGGGTGTCAATGAAATCTAAAAATGCTCTCTCTGGAATTTTTTCCAACAAACTCTTACGATTTTCAAATCTTGGATAGTATTGCCTTTCAAATTCATCGGCTTTATCAGTCAATTTGTTAAGAATCTCATTGGTAACGGAATGGTACTTAGTTCTTCCAACCTTGTTTGGGAATATGTTCAAATCTGGAAATCCTCGGATGCTAATTCGGTACATGACGAAGTCAATCATAATTTTGTCAATGATATCTATGGGGGGCAAGAAATCTAGATCACATTCGATATTGTAAACTCGAGAATCCTTTAAAAGACCACTAGGTTGAAAAATTATTCTATCTTCCATGCTGGATAGGAAATATTATAACTAATAATAGTATTATCAAAATATAAATTATTTAAATCGATATCACTAAATTATAATTCAATTTATCCATAATCATATCCACAAGGGCAATTTTTGCATTTCAAAACCCATTGGGGACAAATATAATACTGAAAGGGTAGAATGAACATTTGATGAGAATGAAAGTATTGTAAAACACATGTAATAATAATAATAATAATAATAATAATAATATATGAACCACGCAAATTAGAAATTATAAAAATAT
>CAUHTR010003070.1:0-50412 GCA_959609185.1 Schmidtea polychroa
TGAAAGCGAAAAGTAATGAAATTGAAAATGTTAAACTCGATGCAAGATCATTAGAAAATGAGCGAGACTTGTGGCGTAAAAGATGCGATAATCTCATTGAGAAATCAAAACAAGTAAATCCAGAAGAATTCAAACAAATCTGGTAAGTGCATTTACTTTCAAATTTAAAAAAATTTCATAATAATATCGCTATTTTGCTTAATTTTTACTTTTGCAAATTTGGTTATAACAATACCCCAACCGGCAATTGATTATCATCAAATGGCCATTGATTTGCATATTTAATAATATAAATATTAACTTACCTATAATAAATGTGTGTGTGTGTGTGTGTGTGTCATAGCCAGAAGGGCCATTGAATTAGCTAGGTGGCATTAAATTGGCTATTACACTATAGAAAGATAGAAAAAATCGCTGTTGGAAGAAAAATAAATAAATACATACAAACACATTGATTTATCATGCGGACATTCAATTGGCTAAATATTTTCAATTTAAAATTAATTAATTATAAACAAATATACGAGAATGTGTCAGAAACTTCATCAGAATCGACTATTTCATTTCAAGAAATTCATAGATGAATGCTCTTCAATACATGGACGGACAAGAGATTCGGTAGGTCACGAGTAGGCAATAGCATTTATAACAATATACCAACAAATCGAGGTCTCAATATCCAAAGATGAGCTAATCCATTTACAATAATATATCTTCATTGACTATTCAAATAGAAAAGTTGCCAAATAATCCATTTTTGAACCCCATCGAAAGTGTTGAGCAAAATTAAAAATGGGGAAATGACTAAAGTTTCTTCGGCTGATGGATTTACCAGACAGATTTACCTTCAATGAATGATTTACTGCAATATCCCAAGCAGTTAACGAGGAACTTCGAAAACCAGATCATAATAATATCAAAAATCATATTAATAATCATATTAAAGATGCTTCCCTAAATGCTTGATATTTTAGGTGAACTATGAAATATTTAATGCATATTATAATAAATAAATAAATATCTTGCTTCTTTATTCATTATTTTGACAAAAAATCCTAAAATTAACTAAAATCCAAAACAAAGCTTATTTGACATAGCTAAATGAATCTCTCATTTATGATTGTAATCAAATGCGCTTTCGTGTAATCAAATTTTTGCATATTTTCATTTTGATAAATATTTTTCACATTTTGAACTTTTAATTCAGCATTGAAAAAGATAAGTTACAACACCAAATTTTACTGGAAGAAGAGAAATGTCGTGTCAATTCGGAACATCTAGAGGAATTGAAAGCACAAATTGAAGAATACGAAAGATCTCTGAAAGATAAAGACAATCAATTGGAATCGATGAAGTTCGGAAATTTTAGAGAATAATCACAATTTATTGATTTCTAGGGAAATTAATGATAAAACTCAAGCGGAAACTCACAAACTGAGTGGTTTAATAACGCAATTGAGAGATATCGGTAGAAAATATAAAACTGAAAGCGAATCGTTGAGTAGTGAAATTGTGAAAGTAACAGACGAGAAAGATAATAAATGCAAAGAATTGCAAGCATTGAAGAAAGAAATAGTGGAAATTAAACAATTATTGGACGAATCGAAGAAAGAATGTCAGCAGCAATTGAGTCAGGCAAGTACGAGCTCAAATTCCGTGTCACGAGCCAGTGACGAGTTTATCAAGAAACTCAGTTCAATTTTGCAATGCCAGAATAATCCAAATGAGATCATCGAAACGTCAGAGAAAATGGCGAAAGAATACCAAAACAACATCCAATTATTGGAAACAAGAGAAAGCGAGCTCAAATTCCGAATGCAAGTTATTGAAGGTCATTTAACGAATTTCAAACTCGAAAATGAAAGATTAAAGAAGCAAATGGAAAATCGATCGAATTTAAACAGTTTGGACGATGAAAATGGAATCAGTGAAGAAAACAGCAGTGAAATTTTACCGACTACTTCTTCATGTCATGGAGTGCCGGCTGTTGCTCGAGTAGCTGCTAATGTACACCCGGTTGTACAGAAGCCACAAAATATCGTGCCGGGATCCAATCAAATCTCACCAAATTCCCAACCGATTTCCAGCTGTACTTCAACTGCTCGACAAACCGCTGAAATTCGTCCGATACCCGCCGTTGCTCTCCATGTCATTCCATCGAGTTCCGCAGTCGATAGCACTACAGATTCCGTGTCTACAGCATCGGTAACCACGTCTCTGCCAGCTAGTGTTGTTCAGGCACTAGCTGCGTCTTCGGTTCCGACGGTTATATTCCCAGCTGTTTCCAGTTTTTCCTCCAGCAGCTCATTGGCTAGTACCAGCACTACTCCTAATATCAATCGACTGAAACGGTGCTTCGAAAAATCGATTGAACCCGACTCGAGAACGAGTCTGATGGAGGAGTCTACAACTTCCACCCACGACAGCAATGCCATTAAGAAATGCCGAATCCGGGTTCCAGATGTTCCCGATGTTCCAGTAGTAATGCAGGAAGTTATTAGTCAAGATCTCCAAATCCAGGAATCGTTTCCTCAGACTACTCAATCGGTTTCTGGATTGATTGATTATAGCCAATTGCAGAATATCGATGAAGTCTGTGAAGGAGAAATAGAAATTGAATCCGAGGAGGTGGAAGAGGTAGAAATAACCGAAGATGAAGATGAAAATAGATCAAAAACCGAATTTGATGATCCGTTATTGACCGAGCTGCTTGATGGAAGGATTCAGAGTTTCTCAGACCAAGAAAACAGCGTCGAAGGAGAGGATTATGATGAGGAGGAGGAGGAAGAGGAAAATGAGACTGATGATAATGAACCGGAAGATGATGAAGATAATATGGATGACGATAATAATGATGAGGACGAAGATGATGATGAGGATGATGAGAATCCCGATGTTATTGATCTTTGTAATTATTGTTGATTTCCCAGCCAATCAAATTGTAATTTGTCATTTCAGTGAGTTCTGATGATGCAAGTGAAGACAATGATGACAATAACGATAACAAATACGATGACAACGAGAATAATGAGGACGATAATCAAGAATCTTCTAATTATAAGGACGATAAGAATGAGTCAGCTGTAGAAGGTTTTTATTGATTATTATTGGATAATATTAAATTATAGCCGATTTTTATTTGTTTTATATTATTATTATTAGATAAAATTATATTAATTATAAAATATTTTCATTAACCAATGACAAGCAGCAAATAAAATTTGGTTACTATTTTTCGGAATTTTCCCTTTTTTATTTTGTTATTACTAATTCACCGCATTGGTACTGTTGATTATCGATTAAGAAAATAATTATTTTTGACTAATAATTGTCAATATTTAGTTTATCACTTTCAACAAATAAAATTTGGTTGCTATAACCTATATTTGTTTTTTTGGATAATTAAATCAAGCATTCGATTTAGGAATTCCTTAGTAACCTTAATACATTTAATTATTCCAGCACGTATTGAAAAAAAATCGATTTAGATATTGTTATAATTTTGTCAGTATAATAATCATACTATCAAATGATGTTTTTTGTCAATAATCTTTATCCATTGAATTTGACTTTTTCTATATCGATTTTTAGAGTTAAGGTCATCGGAAAATGAATTGGAGTTAGCAAAGAAGAAGATTGAACCAATCGTTTGGACTGATATTAATCAACGTAGAAATAACATGCTGGCCAATAGAAAAGATAATTATGCAACATCACCGAATAAATTGGGACAGCCAGTCAAAGCACGTTATATCGCTAACGCCGGATTTAGAAGGAAAATGACTACGAGAAGAAATTTCCCATTTACTACTACAAGTGGTAGAATGTTGTCAGTTGGACGCAGATCCGGTGGTCCATTTAAAGGTTCTTTTACACCGCGTTAAATATTATTATTGTATTTTACTGAATAAATATCGATTATGTTATTATTTTGTGTTTTATTTTTTTTCGAAACGAATAACTATTGAGAAATATATTCAATGGTTCATATAGGGAACTATTTATAATGCCGTTTGAAATTTTACTCTAAAAAGAACATGGTGATTATTAATGAAGAAAAATTAATAATTGACAAACAACGTTCCGATAGAATTCCATTCCGATAAACAAAACAACAAGTACAAACGAAGTAAACAAAATAGTGTTAAGTCTATCAAAGCGCTTCGGACAGGAAAAAGAATGATGTTTTAGGTGGTGAATTAAACGTTCCATATCAAGTTGATGAATCTTTATAAGAAGACAAGAAGAAACAAGAAACCAACTTACAGAAAAAATTTATAAGAGATTGAATTCATAAAATTTAAAATGTTTAGATAATAAACGGAAATGAAAAAAGATAAAGAAACTAGCAAGGAAATTGCTAATAAAGTAAAGAAATGTGTAAAAAACACAGATATTGATTATCTAATAGAAAAAGTTGCAAACTCAGATGATCAAATTGTTCAAGATGGAATCCCTCCAGACATTAAATTTGATGATTTGTGTGAAACTCACGGAGTGTCCTAATAATAACAATGAGTAACAAGTTTGCAGACATTGTTTCTTGCGAAAATCTAGACAAGAACAATAAAAACCTTGTAGTATTTCATGATTGTGTTAATGAAAAAAACCAAAAAGTCATGGAATCATACTCACAAGATCTAGACATACAAATTCTTGTTGTATTTATCTTTCACAAAATTATTTCTATTTACTTAGAAGATCTAATCGTGGAAATTTTATATATTCTTTGAATTGAATAAACGTGACCAAAATAATATTTATAGTGATTTATTTTCTACCTTGATGGAAAGAAAAAGAAAAATTTAATAATTTTATAAATCAATGGAACACAAGATATTTCTTTGGATACAAATAATAAAATAATTCACGATAGAATTATATGAAATCTACGAATTTAGGAACTTCGTATGGAACAAATTTTCAATCATAAAAATGGATCAGTGTTCAACAATAATAGTTTCCGATCCTAATAATTTTAATTATGATGAATACAACTCGAGTTTGAAAAAATTAACAAAAACAAACAATACGTGGAATGATTATAATCTTATTAAAAACAAAACTGATCATCTAGAATATATAAAAAACAAAGAAATTCAAAAACTATCAATTGATGCTACAAACTCAGGAACTATCTCAGAAGCTACGAAGTTAATTGATTCTGCAAATATTAAAATTTAATGTGAATTTAAAATCATATCCTCAAACTTTGAATCATCCAAGGTTATTTTATATTTTTAATACAGTTAATAATAGAAAATATAAATTAACACCTGGATTATTTTTTATGTATTGAAGGGAATGCATTCGATGAGGTGGGAAAGTTACAAGTAATAATGATATAGTTGCTGCTTAACCTTAACCCTTTCAAATGGTTCCTTTCGAACCTAAAGATAGTATATCTAATTATTCAAGACCCATAAAACAACCTACAAAAGTAAAATCACTCAAGATTCAGAAACCCCAAGGCCTAGTTTTTAGTTCTAGTGGTTCATCCAAAAATGGAAACGGATTAGGTACAGACGTAGGAACTCCGTATAGACAACGTCCCGATCTAGGGACTAAACACAGCATCTTCTTTTTCCCAGACAATCCGATTTCATTGTTTGAGCATTTGATTAAATTATTAGCAGCGTAAAAGGCTGGGACATTCAAATGCTTATAACCAAGTGAATGCAATATTGTCAAGGCTTTTGAGATTAAAATTAATAACTGTTGAAAAATATAAACGAATCCTAAAAAAGTACTACAAAAATGGGGAATTCTAGTTCCGATTTTTGGTTTTAATCATGATGTTAGAAAACTTGGAAGTGAGACTGCAATTAATAATACAGGAAAAATTCAACATTAATCAATCTACAAATCCTCTAGATATTTGTAATTCACTTTTGTATTTCAGTTTCTCGCGGATATTTCGTCCTAACCGCTTTCTTTTTGGTTTGTTTGCCGCAGCCTGGGGTATATCTCCGCAAGCTCTACGGCCAATGACCGTATTTGTCTTATTGCGGCTTCGTTCCGTTCCGTTTGGTTTCCAATGCGCGTATTTGCAATTTCAGCGCTTGGATTTCCATTTGGTCCTGTGCAGCTTGGGTCTGTAGTTGGAGAATTTGCGTGGTCTTCTTTTTCATCTCAGTGGGGCTAAACCAAGTGCCCTCGAATTCTCGGCACTTCACCTTGAGCTTTTCGACATGGACTCGAAGGTCTTCGGCTTTTTGTTGGGCCTGCTCACGGTCTTTGCGTAAATTCTCAAACAGATTAAACACTAAAAATAAGAGAATTTATTACTTGAATCCATATATATAAAAGAATTTGTTTAATTGCGCATTAATGTCGGGTTGCCTGACCGCTGAGGTGTACTACAACAGACGGATACGAGAAAAGGAACCCCATAAAATAAAGATAACCCTAACCAGAATCCCAGTAACAGAAAGAGAAAAAAAACCCACATAAATAATAAAACAATAAAATCACTAAGGAATAAGATAGGAAATAAGTTACCTGTGACATAAACGAATGAAAGGAAAAATAATGTAATAAAATCTAAGGAAATAAATAAAAAAGGAAAAATAACCAACACTAATAAAATAATAATAAAATAAGACAAATAAAATTTATTGAAAAAAAACAATAAATAATAAACACACCCTAAATGCATCCTGATTGGACAAAAATTACTATATAAGTAACGCATAAAATCAGTCAATCACAACTTTACAAAAAACCAATACAGGCAAAAAAATTTATTTTTTAATTCACGACTTTAAAAAAAAACCAATACAGATTTTTGGCCTACGACTCCACTCAACTCATTACAGATTTCAGAAAGATAACTACATCAACCACAATCCTCATTAGGATCCATTACATTCAGGAATCACTTTTCGGGAAGCAACTCATTCATTCAGATCATAATCTAAACAAAAATTATAATCGCTAATAGTAGACATAAAGCACTTGCCTTCAGTACAGACGAATCCACCAGTATATCCACATCGACGATGCCATATCTAAATTTCTGCTAGAACCGATTTTTCACTAATCTATGACAAACACCTGTCCTGTCGAACTGGATTACATAAACATCATAACATTTGTGCTGTTAACGAATCTCGCACATTAGTACTACCGAGAGCCGACGAATTCCGATAAAAAGTGGAAATAGTGTTTATAGTTTAATTCGTATAAAATAACGATAACTATTCCACGATATAATAATAGTAATGATAATAGAATAGTATAATGATAATAGAAATAGTACGAGTTATATTTTCCAATTTGGAGGTGGTACACATTTATACGATATATATTTAATTAGGATATAAAATTATATTTTAAAAGTTGGGTATATTTTACGTTACCAATTGATATAATTAAGTACAACATAAGGTTTTATTTTATAATTCAGGTATATTCTACTTTACTAATTTATATAATTAAGTACCATATAAGTGGCGCGACCTCCGAAAGACCTGAACAAAAAAAAATTATTATTATTATGATCCTCCTCATTATTATTACTATTGTTAGTATTGTTATTATTATTATTATTATTATTATTATCATTACCATTATTATTATTATTATTATTATTATTATTATTATTATTATTAGTATTGTTATTATTACTACGATTATTATTAGTATTACTATTATTATTATTATCATTATATTATTATCATTACTGTTACTATTACTAGTACCATCATGCCCGTTGTTGTTAATATTCTTATTACTTTCAGTTATCCCGATTATTATTACCATTATTGAGGTAGATCCAATTACCCTTCTAGTTATTATTATTAATATTACAATCAGTATTATAGGACTTAATTATTATTATCAACATTGTTGTAAATTAGTCATATATAAATACCATTTAGTTGAACGTATTATTAATTATATATATATATATATATATATATATATATATATATATATATATATATATATATATATATATATATATATATATATTATGATTATATCTATCGGTTGAATATACAAATAATATAAATTATAGATTATTGTTATGATCGGTGATTGTGAATCCCAAAAAATTAATATTTCAACCCAATATCGATTTAGGAATTTCCCAGAAATTTAAAATTAGAAATAACCCTTTTTGAGCCAATCGGAAGGATCAGAATTCTCGAAAACTATTTTTAGCAACACCCCCCCTTCGATAGAATGTTAACATTATTCAAGTCACCTAAGGATATGGATGAGGGGTTATGATCCACTACATGAGCTTACACCAAGTGTATAATCAAATATCCAATTGTTATTAAATTAACATAGATAAGAAACAAAAGAATTTTTATAATTTTTATTCGAGCAATAAATTACCATGCACAATTTTTTTGAATACAAAATCCTAATTACTGACCAAGAATCGTAGGGCGAGTTCCAGAAGCTGAACCTCGATATCTCCAGCTGGGAAAAACAATCATCAAATTGTCCCTAAATTGAAATACATGATAAATGCATAAATTACCTTGAAATATAAAGGATGATGATCCCACTTATAACGAGTACAACCAGAGGAAGAGTAGTGAGTGAGAGACTGAGCTCGTCACTCGTACCCATCGCCTGATGTACCCGTATTTAGTGGGTTTTATCTACAATTCCTGAAAATCATCTAAAAAATGAATATTTAAAAGTTTAAATTACCATCGAATCGAGATCGACTGTAAGCTGGATTACGCAATCTTTCTCCTTCGGAAATCATCGCATCGATATCTACAGGTAGCCGACAGTCCGATATAAATTTGATACCTTCGGCCGGGACAATTCGAAAAACTTCTTTCGTGGGGATTGAATGGGTCGACGATATTTCTTTTATATTCGATTGCGCCGCCGATAATGACGCTTCGAGTACTGTCATTGCTTCTCTGCGTCTTTGATTTTTCTCAGCGCTGGTCGGTCGTTTGCGTTTGCGGGGCGGCGGATTATCTCCTGCAGCCGTAGTGACGGTGGGGGCCACAAAAATTGGGGACAGAATTGGGTCAGAAGGACCGCCTGCCATTGGCCGATAACCAGACAGTACTGGGGCTGGGATAGGCGGCAGATGTGAGCCATGCCCTTGGCAATTTGAGGTGGAAGATATAGAGGACTGGTGGTGGAGAGGGAAGACGTTTGTTCCATCCAAGACGGGAAATTCGCGCACCCGTTTGGCTAGTTATACCTACGTATAGACCTTGTGGAGGGCTTCGGACTGTGCCTTTATTGTGAGTCTTTGACAGCGGCTCTCCTCCAGGAGGCTGTCTCTGCAGTGCTCTAATCTGAGGATCTTACTTCGCTCCTCCTTCATCTGTGGCGGGGAGAACCACGTCCCTTCATAGAGGTCTATCCGCTTCTTGAGGGCCCCGATATACAAGTGAAGTTGGGCGATATCCGCGTTCTTGTCAGCACAAGAGAAACACGGGCGAAGTTCTTTAGCATTGTTGGACGGTGTAGTCACCTAGAAATTTAATCATTTTTTATGTTTATTCGAATTATTTATTAGTGTGATATAGTCGATTTTGGAACAAGGGTTTGTAGTTTCGTCAAGCATTCCATACAGCGATAGCCCACAGATCTCATCATCCATCCCTATTCACAGTCATTTAGTTGCAAGCATTCAAATTACTTCACCCAATCCATGTAAATTAAGAAAAAAAAACGGGGAATTCCCGCAAAATAATTCTCTCTATCTAAACCTCACCCCTTGGATTCACTTTCGGATTGGACAATCTCCATACAAAACTCGTTCTTTCCTTTATTCCCTTCAACCTGGTTCCCCTTATTATATCTTTATTGTTAAAATTTTTCCGATCTCGTTGCAGTAATCTGTCGATGTGGACGTATATAAAATTATAGAAAATTAATTCGCGGCGGCTGATAGTTATTTATGTTTTTAACTCGCTCAAAGTTATAAAAGAAATCAAAGATTAGTTAAAAATTAAGTTCTAAATTAAAATCTAATTAATTTAAATATTGCGTCGTAATCGTCGTCATGGAGACGCGCACTTGTAGTCATGCATTATGAATGAATATTTAGGTGTGCCGATACTCCTGGTTACATCGGTAGTTGTGTATTGGCTATTACATCGAACAATTGTTTATACTATTAGGAGAGGTTATTAAATGTCAAATTGAGTGGGGAAAATCCATTCCCTTACTTCTGCCTACTGTCTCACTATTTTTGGAAAAATTCATGTTATCACGCAATCATTACATCACCAACAAATTTTCTACCCTAATCATAAATTTATCTTTATACTGCCTTGTGAAGAATTGACTGGTGTGTACATGTGTATGTGCATTCCTAAGTCAGAATAATATGGATTGCATAACAGTTTCCTTAAATAAGCAGCAGCTGTACACAGATCGGGAGAGTCAGATTAAGCATCATGAGTAGGCGACAAATCAGTGGAATTACTGCGTAAGCTTGATTTTATTATCCAACACATTTTTACCATGTTGATTTAGGGCAACTATTATCGACTTATTCGATCGACAATTCCTACCAGAAAACCGATACACTATCTCCCCTTCCAAGACATTATCAGCTATCCTAGTCGGCTAACTCCAAGCTGGCTAAGATAAATCGACGAATTTTGTTATCTTTGGCAAATATCTCCTTCGAGCTTAAAGTGAGTATTTTGATAATTTTATTGCGAGACGTTTACTTCCCTGTCAGAGAGAAATTGCTTATCACTGATATCGGCAATTCAAGGACAACAGCTCAGTTTTAAGAGTACATCGACGATGGGTGTAGCCGCTAGCTTCCTGGCGACACAAATCAGATAGAACCTCGGAAAGGCAGTACGTTACAGAAAATTGTTGGATTTTCGCGCAAACTATGGTCGACAAGTTCTTTTCTAGCTACTCTGACCGACAAGCTGAGTATGGAACAAGGTTCTTCTATCTATGTGGATTTCTTATCCAATCAGTATGAACATCAATATCAATCTCAATCTGAACTATCCTCTTTTGGAATTTAATCATCGTTACGATTATTGGAGAGTTCGGCGTGGCTGAATCAAACGATGGGATACTCTATAAACGATCGCACTCGATGAAGAAAATTTCACTTCTCAACTGGATTTCGACCTACGGAGTTTCTTCAACCCTCATGACACACCCAAGAACGGCATTCATTTCTGCCGCCTCTCTTGCACCGTCATGAGGGACCAATCAACTCTTTTCTCTTCCATTAAAGTAAACTTTTATGCAACATAAATCAAAATATATAAACAACATAAATCAACATAATCAAAATGAACGAAAAATCAATCAATGAATAAAAATCTACCCGGCGACCATATCATTCGGACTCCAAGTATGATGTCCCTCTCGCTAAGCAATCGCACGTTCGATCGTGGTATTAACTAAAAATCTCATGAACTCCTTTCATTTCCTCGAAGCATCTAATTTTTCCGACATCTTCTGGGTGCATATTATGAAAATTCCTCACGGCCGTGCTTTCCACCGTGGCATACCTCTTGCTCGTCCACATCATACCTGAAGCTCCCAGATGGTACAGTCGCCAGCACCATGAAGAAAGGCTGTTTTTCGTTTAAATAAATTTATTGCATGAAATTGTTTTTATTATATTTACATAAATTAACTAAATTAAACTAACAACCATAAATAAATCAACCACTGAGACATACCTCAAGTTTCGAAAACTGGATTATATCGATTGAATTTAGAATGTGTCCTGAATAGATTTGTTGTTTGATTACTATATATTACTTCCTAGATTTGGTTTCGTAGTCTCTGAACTAGTTCGCTGTAGGATAATTTAGTTAGATGTCCCGAAATCTGTAGTCTGTAGAGTATTTTTTAAAAGTGGTCAATAATAAACAAAATTTTACCTGTAGAGTATTTTTTAAAAGTGGTATTCTACAGATATTTTCCGTTCCTTATATATTATTTTTCGTCCAATCAGGACACGACTTGTTTGTAATTTCGTTATTTATTATTATTTTTATGTTTTTTTTATTATAATATATTAGATTTTAATGACTTAACTTATTTCTTATTATTATTTTATTTATTTTCTTATTTTTATTATTTTTCTCCTATTTTTTCTGCGGATTTATTGCTATTTTAATGTAATATAATTTTTTGTTTTAATTAGACTTATGGTTTTATTTTTATTTATTTCTTTAATTTCTCGTTTATTTTTCTCACTTTTTTGCTTATTCTATTTCTACTTTATCCGCTGTGTGCCTTAAATCATTTCCCTTTTGTCTTATTTCCAAATCTTAGGGGTTTTATTTATTTTGGTTACTTATTCCTATTTCTTTTATTAGTATTTTATTGTTTCTCCCTATTTACTACTGAGATTTGGTGGTAATTTATTTTTTATCTTATTTCGTTTATTTTTTCGAGGTTCGTTTCCCTATTTGATCCAGTTTTCTCCACTTCAAAATTTAGCCCAACAGGAGTATAGACTTTCTAACATTAATGCTTAACTTTGATAAAATTTTTTTTAATTTAACTAATTAAAAAGTATAATAATAAATTAAATCGAAAAATTTTATGTTAGAAGTATTCATATTAATTATAATAAATTTAGTAGTTAAAGTATTATTTGTTTCAAACGAGAAAATGTTGTACACGTCAATGTCGTAACGTCAATTTATAAGTCACATTGGTTATGCACGGGTCTTAATATTTATTCTACAGGCATGTCCCAATCAGACGATTTCAGTGATGAAGAAACCCACCGGCAAATGATCACCCGGATCCGTACGCGGTACATTTGGTACCGCATCCACGACTGGAATCGTGGATTAGATCTGGACAACTTTGGCCCAGTTATCAGAAGTGGCCCAGAACCTGGTGCCCCTGCATGGGTAAAAACGGAGCCGGAGAACAATACACTCCGAGAGGCCCGAGATCAAGCAGCCAGCGAGGTAGAAGCCGCTCAGACCCGGCTTAGAAAAATCGAATTGCAAATTCGGGCCAAGAGAGAGTGAGTATCCCTGGAGGAACTCGAAGAAGCCGAGACAACTCCACGAAAGAGAGGGAGGCCCCGCAAGCACCCAGCGTGATTGTGGGATGACAATTTACTTAACTTAGTCAATTCATTTTTACTTGTATATTAACTAAATATTAGAAGTCGTCGGGTATTTAATTCATTTTTCATTTGTATATTAGCTAAATATGAGTAGACGTCGGGTATTTATTCTTGAATAAAGTATTTTCTTTTGTTGTTTTATAAATCACTTGATAGATGGAGGGGTTATAAAGATGCCCTAGCAGAAAGCGCTAATATTAATTAATTAACCTTTGTTTTAATTTTCTTTTTGGGTATAAGTGAAACTAATGAAATTCCTTTTTAGTGTATAAATTAATGGAAAATCTGCGCAAGGATCGGGAGCAGGCCCAACAACAAGCCGACGAACTCCGAGTCCGAGTGGATAAACTGAAAGGGAAATGTCGGGAGTTCGAGGGGACCTGGTTTAGTCCCGAGGCAATGAAAAAGAAAACAGCCCAGATTCTCCAGCTGCAGACTCAAGCCGCCCAATACCAAATGGAGATTCGCGCCCTAAAATTGCAGGTGCGTGCGCTCGAAACCGAGCGTAATGAACAACTTATACAGGAAGCAGTAACAAGACAAATACGGCCACTGACCGTCGAACTGGCAGCGATATATCCCCCAGCCGCCGAAAGTAAGCCTAAACGAAAGCGGCTTGGACGGAACATCAGGGAAAAATTAAAGAAAGTCCCGGTTGGCCGAGTACGAACGGCAAGCACATTCATCGCAAGCGTCTACGACGGGACCAGCCTGCTCCGCCAACAAGCCGATCTGAACTTTTACGAAATGTTGTTTTGTGTATATTTGGTAGTGTGTTTTGTATATTTTTGTAGTATTAAAATAATACATATTTTGTAGTATTAAAATAATATCCGATATATTTTATGATTGCCTGAGAAATGAGAATTTGTGCGTAAGGTTGGGAAAACAATTAAGACAAGGGACCTGAGAAATCGGACACACACCTTCTAACGGTAGTCCGTGAACCCATGGAGTGCTCGACAATTATAGTGCCTCGATGCGCTCACTTTTTGCGAGTACTCAAACCTTGGTACAGTACCAACGTTGATTACTCAACGGGTACCAAGCGGAAAAACAATGTTGTATTTTGGGTTACGCTGGTAACAATAATAATATATAAACGTATCATTTCATCAAGTAAATATGCAGGCATAACAATACTGGGTTACAGCGGTTACATAATGCAGTATAAAGCTCAAGTCAAGATCATATTATGTTTCAATTACATCACCGATTGTTAGATTTTTTGACCTATTGTTGTAATTATTAATACATAATTAATCAAGCAATTATGCTGACATAACTAGAAAAAGTTAAATCCTAAAATTTCTGGTCATGAAAACTCTTACGACTACAGGAATTTATTCATCAATTGGTAAGGATTCGAGAGACGGTTAAAAAATTGGAAAGAAATAAATGACGGCATATATTAAAGGCGGTAAAAAAGCCATTATGTTTTGTGCGAAGAGCAATTTACAGTTAAGAGGATTATCAAATGATATTGCCAGTAAAGACTGCGGTGTTGTTATAAATATTATCAATTTGATTGCCAAATATGATTAAGAAATACGCAGCCACGTAGAAGCCGTTAAAGATCCAGGGAGAAAAATATATTTTTCGAATCACGTCCAAAATGAAATAATTAAAACATCTTGCAGGCGAAGAAAAATTATTTTGAGTGAAATCGAGACGGCTAAATAATTTTCGATTTCGTTTGATTGTACACCTGATGTAGCCCACAAAGAGCAGATGACACAACTTGTGAGATACGTGAAGATTCAACAAGGGGTTTGTTCCATTGAGGAAAGATTTACACATTATTGAATCGAAGAAAAAACAGGCAAAGGATTGGCTCAAGAAATTTTACATAAAATGAAGGCAGGCAATCTCAATATTTAGAACTGTAGATCCCAGTGATATGATAATGGTGTGAATATGGCTAGGAAATACAAAGAGGTGCAATCTAGAATTCTACAACTAAATAAAATCGAGTACTTTGTACCATGTTCATCTCACTCCTTAACCCTCCAGAGGGCGCCAATATTTTCGACAATATATTCCATCTAAACCTGATAAATATGGGATCAAGCTTTTTGCTTTAGTGGATGCGCAAACTTTCTTCACAAGTAAGATTTTTTAGCGCGCGCTCTGCAGGGTTAAATCTAGTTGGTATAAATTTTTAAATAAGGATTTTTCCCTATATAATTATTAATAGAATTAAAACCTCAAGTAGTGTAAGGTTGATTTTAATAAGCTTCTATACCTCTAAAGCGAGTAAAATCGATCTGGTTATCATTCCGTCAGTCATGAGGTGAATATGTTCCTTCAAAAAAAGAACATGACGGTCACTATTGCTTGTAGGCTAATCGAAAACCTAATGAATACAATCATTGAAATTGGAAATGAAAAAAGTGAAAACTTGGCCAAACTTGTAAATATTGAACCTATATTTAAGCAAGAAAAGAAATGTGACGTGAAATGTCCAGAATTGTCTTGTCATTATGTTGATGAATTAGTAAAAATAGAAGATCATTCACGGATGTGCAAATATATTGGATGTAATAAATGCATTTTTCTCAGGATAAAGTTGCGTATCAATTACAATCTGAAATATCGACGCTAACAAAGCTTGATGGATGTTGTTGGTAATTTCAATAATGAAATAGATATAATGAATGTCAATAATAAATAATTGAGCGCAGAGAATAAATTATTGCTAACTAAGAATATTGTCACATTTCATTTTTAATCTGGATATTTTGATATGGATATGTTGTACGTGGTTCTACTGCAAAGGAAAATAAAGTTATTTAAGTTGTACCTTGCCCGAAAATAACCAAAACAATTGAAATTAGATAGAGACAAGTGAGAAATGAGAATTGAGGTAGAATTGTAGGAAATATGATCAGAAATCCGCCAAAATTGATCAGTTGAATGCAGATTGTTTGAATGGTAAAAATGCTGTGATGAGAGAAAATACGAGTTCATGCATGGAAATGAATCGAGTGCAAATAAATTGCAATATTGATTTTATTGATATTTGGATTATTATTAATCAAATTAAAATTGTATAATTGCATAGAAAATTGGATGATTGTTGGAGGAAGAAAGAATAAATTGTAAAAGAAACATTGATTTGAAAAAAAAAATCGATAAATCAATGGAAAATGTAGAAACAAATTATTGGAAATGACAGCCAATCAAAATCAGCTGAATTGTGGAGAATTCAATGACAAAATGGAAGATGTTAAAAATTGAATATGATAATTTACAGTGAATCGTGCTTCGACATGTCTTTTCATTTGATGAAGGGCGACTAGAATGGCAATTTAAGCATTCTGTCACATTTGCATTGATCAATCAACGTACCGGACTAACTTATGTAAATAAGCCTGAAATATGAAGTCATCCCAAACAATAAATCATTAATTCAACCAGCAGATAAAAATAATGGATTTGGATATCTTTATAAATGTGAAAGAATTATCGAGGAATCCCGATCTGATACGTAACACTGAAATATTTATCAAATGTCCCGTTGTCATTTACTCGTATTTTGAATATTTTTATTACCAATAAATTTCATTTTTTAATTTTCGACAATTTACATATTTAAAATGAAAATTTAGTATAAATTTAAAATCTGAAAATTCTGACATTGAAAATTAATCACTATTACGTAAATGCAAAAAATCCAATGCGCCGTCAACTGCCTTTATAATAAATCGCAGATAGTTTTTCATTTTATGTCACTCGATACATTTAATACCAGAGCATCTCACTAAAATACAACCTATACTTCGTGAGCATTCACAATTTGAAAAAGCTATTGTGTCAGCCAAAGAATATAGTATTCGTCAACCTAAGCACAATGAAAATATCTAATAATAAAAAGATGGGAACTAACGTACTTCTCAGTTGAAGTTAATTAACATAAGTAACAATCACTATCTAAATATCCACGGTACTGATCGTTACAGTTTGTTAAAAGATAAAAGTAATTATATTTGAAATTATATATATTATACTTAATTTTAATAATTAATCCTAATAAACAAACATAAGGAAATAAAATATTAAATGATAGATTAAGAAATATTTTCTAATGAACATAAAATATAGATAAATAATTTTCCCTTTTCCTTAAAAGGTAAGGTTAATAAAATATAATTATACTTAGTCATGTCGCAAATATTAAGTAAATAACACAAACCATTGTTTTAAACATAATAAACCAACTTAAAGTAGACGACCAAGTAGCTAGTGAATTCCAGAAACTCAAGGAGCGATTGAGCCACCAACAGAACATAAATTAAACGGAGGCCTTGTTCGAAAAGAAAATTATCAGACTCACGTGCAGTCGCGGCGAGCTAATCGCTGAAAGTCGGACACAGCGTGTGCATATTGAAAACTTGGTCGACCAGATAGCCGACCGAGTGAAAGAACACCCCAAAGTACGACTCCGCTAATACATTCCCATGTTAGTGTGCGGTAGATTTAAAAATTCAGTGACTAAAACAGTAAACTACTAGGAAGGTCTGTCTCGAGGAAAAGACCCAAAATCGTCCACACAAGTTTCAGAATCAGATCCTTGTTAGGAGATTTAAAGGGATTTAAAAGGTACATAACAACCTCTCTTCGACTAAAACATTCGACCATATCACGGCCAACGATCCCACTAATTTTTCCTCGACATGTGCGGCAGAAAATTCGTGTGGGCAAATATTTTTTAATAATAGACAAACTGGGCAAACTTTTGGAAAAAAATATATTTTAATGAAAAAAAATTAAAAAACAATATTCCTTATTACATAATTCAACAGGTAATATATATATTAAAAATTATAAATAAAAAGAAACTCAACAAAACTTAAAAATTCATAATATTTTGATAATAAAAAATAATTTCAAAATTTTTATTTACATCTTTTCACGCGTATCTTTATTATTGATCCAATAATTATGAATTTTATCTAAATTAGAATAAATATCAGGTGAGCGGATAATTATATGACTGAGCTGGATTACAATTTTAAGTGAGCGGCCACTCAGCCACTCAGCTTAGAGGGAACGTTAGTGGGAGGATAGAAATGCTGAGTGGGCAAATGTCAATTTTTAACTGGGCGGCCGCCCGTTTGCCCAGCTTAAAGGGAACGTTGATCACGGCAGCATTTATAACTTCGCCAATATTTGGATTTATTATTTGGATTAATAGTATTCAAATTAAAATTGTATAATTGCATAGAAAATTTATGATTGTTGGAAGACAATGAAACAGGTGATGTGACAATATTTCAGCTGGCCATTCGAGCTGAAATTCGCCAATATGCCATCAAACAAATTTCACAATTCCAATCAACTGAAAGGAAATAAAGTAAAATAATAAATTTTTGAGATAAATTATTAAAAATAAAATTCTAGAAAGAATAAATTGTAAAAGAAAAAAAACATTGATCTGAAATAACAAATAAAATCAATAAATCAATGGAAAATGTAGAAACAAATTATTGGAAATGACAGCCAATCAAAATCAGCTGAATTGTGGAGAATTCAATGACAAAATGGAAGATGTTAAAAATTGAATATGATAATTTACAGTGCTTCGACATGTCTTTTCATTTGATGAAGGACGACTAGAATGGCAATTTAAGTATTCTGTCACATTTACATTGATCAATCAACGTACCGAACTAACTTATGTAAATATGAAATAATAACAATAAAGCATTAATTCAACCAACAGATAAAAATAATGGATTTGTATATCATTATAAATTATCGAGGAATTCCGAACTGATACATAACACTGAAATATTTATCAAATGTTCCGTTGTCATTAAAGGGTAAAGTTAATAAAATATAATTATACTTACAGTCATGTCGCAAATATTAAGTAAATAACACAAACCATTGTTTTAAGCATAATAAACCAACTTAAAGTAGACGACCAAGTATCTAGTGAATTCCAGAAACTCAAGGAGCGGATGAGCCGCCAATAGAACATAAATTAAACGGAGGCCTTGTGGCTCCTACCTGATAAGGCACATGAGTTCCAAAAGAAGATAACCAGTCTCAAGTGCAGCCGCGGCGCAATGCCTACCCGAGAAAAAATATAGGGTTTATGACGGACACGTGCGTTATGCTTATATCTATCTTGTTTAAAAATAATTGCGTTGTTGACAAAATATTCGGTCAATAAACATGGTTTAAAAAAATTACATTTCAGGTTGTTCACATTTAAATTTATTGTCTTATATTGTGCTACCAAGTTTTACAGCCTGAACAATAAATACAAGAAATTTTAGAGAAATTTATTTTTAAGAACAATAAATTTTTATGATGTAAATATAAATACATCATAAAAATTTGTTTTCGTTGACTTCAAACAAGTGATCCATTATTTTATTGAATCACATGATGATTTCATTCGTAAGTTAGCTTTTATAGTGTACACATCTCTCTGTGATTTTGTGAATTTAGAAGATAAAAATTAATGTAAGTATTCAAATAATTATTTTTCTAAATAACTTGACTAGCGCTCAATTCTAAATATTGAATTTGAATAATTTTTAATATGACAATTAAATATTCATATTTATTTTATATAATTTTAAATATGGACAAGTTTTTGCGTAAAGAATGTTCAACTTTATCGACAAATGATGATGAACCCAGCACGAGCAAGTGATGTAAAAAGACCGAAGATAGTGAAAAGGCAATACAATGCAGAATATATTCAATACGGATTTTCATGGTAATTTCATGAGTAATTTTTCATGAGGCAATTTATGAGATCGTCCGTTACAATTTCTGACAAATCGTTAAAAGCTAGTTAATTAATTGCACGTCAGAAAAAACCACATACAATTGGCGAAACCCTTATTTAACCAGCATGCATGGAAATCATTCGATTAATGTTTAGGCCTAATGAAATTAATGAAGCCAGTAAAGTTTCGTTATCAGCTGATACTGTTAAAAGACGTATTGATGATATGTCAAGCGATATTTTAAAAACATTAGTTACAAAATTGAAAATGACGGAGAATTTTTCTCTTCAGATTGACGAATCAACCGATATTAAAAACCGAGCACAACTAATATGTATTGTACGTTTCGTTGACGAGGAGTCCATAAAAGAACATTATTTGTTTTGCAAAGAACTTCCAGAGCGGACTGCCGGTGAGGAAATTTTTCGAGTAACTGATGAGTTCTTCAAAACCTATGGTATTCAATGGAGTAATTGCATGAGTGTTTGCACGGATGGCGCTACGTAATGAAGTGGTTTGTCTCATGTGTGAAGCGACAAATTACACATTGCTGCATACATCGAGAAGCTTTGATGGTTAAAAATTTACCTTCGGAACTATTGGCAACAATGAATGAATGCATCAGCATTATAAATTTAATTAAATCAAAAGCCTTGAATTCGCGAATTTTTGGGATACTCTGCGCAGAAATGGTATCGGAATATCAATCCTTATTACTTCACACATAAGTACGCTGGTTGTCCCGGGGTAAAGTTCTAGCACGACTATTTGAGCTTCGCGAAGAGGTTAGTAATTTTCTATTAAAACTACACAAGCTCCTACAAGATAATCATTGGATGACCAAACTTGCTTACATGGCTGACATATTTGAACACCTGAATGAACTTATATAAAAAATGCGAAATGAAAATTTGTTGACATGCTCCGACAAATTGAACTGGTTCAAACAGAAACTTGATCTTTGGCAATCGGAGCTACAACAAGGATCACTAGAAATCTACCAAAGAACCAACCAGACGATTGGAAGGATTGCACAAGCATGAAAAAACAAGCAGATCATATTGCGTTTGGCCGAACAACATTTAACATTGCTACAACAGAAATTTCACCAATACTTTCACATAATTAATACAGACCAATACGATTGAATTCGAAATCCTTTTTCAGGTTAGGAATCACTGATCTAATGTAATCACTATAATAAATAGGTCATCGCTACTCAATTCAGACTAGTAAATAGCCACCAGGCAGTGACGTAATCAATAGCACTGATATTTATAGCACCGAGGCGAAAGTACAGTAAAGAATATTCCCAGAATTTTATGTGCAAAAGCCTGACGTGTACATCTTTACAGAACTGCTCACTTTGATTAAATTTAACAAAACTGTGTCTTTAGCCGTAAGAACAAATATTGAAAATTGTTTTGTTTTATCTCACCTTTGAAAATATAAAGAGATTCAATTTGTTAAATAAAATAATAATAATAGTTAATTAAATAAATTTCCTTTGTCTTTGATTTGTTCAAAATATTAATCGCTACATAATTATAATTAAGAAAGCATTTAATATTATTTTTAGTTAAAAATATATGAAAATTAAAATATATTTGAAAAATGTTCCCTAAAGAGAATATGACCTACTTTGGAAATAAATTATTTGAAAATCATGAAAATAAAGCTTATATTTTTAGAAACAAAAATTTTAATATTAAATAGAGAAAGAGTAATATATGTTACTAAATTAATAAAGATTCAGTTAGAAAGTGTAGCACAGTCGGAATTAGCAGCAGTATGAGCACAATTTCATATGTTAGAGATGCTACAATGTAAAATATGGATAGAATACCAATAGTATTACAAATAAGGCTTTAAAGATTTGTGAAAAATATAAAAATCAGTGACTGTCTACAAAATCAGATGTGATTTTCAACTAATTAAGGAACTCAGTAAATCTTCCATAAATGTTATGTTGAATATAAAGAATAAATAATAAATTGGAAATTAGCAATTGGAAAAGATTATTAAATTACAAAATTTAACTTTTAATTAATCTTACATGATTTAATACAGTGAAACCGTGTCTCGTAACAACATTCGTATCCATTGAACCATTTGATGATCCTTGAGGAATTTCTGCCATTTGCCTTTAGGATCAAACCCTTTTTAAAATTTTTAAAATATTTACTGATAAATTTTTGTTCATGTATAACTGATTATCGGCACAGAAAATTTTTAACGTGAAACATGATCTGCAATACAAACTGTTGCTGCCGGATAACTTTTATTTACATAATAGAATAGTTGTGGGTTTTCAAATGTTTTTCATTTCATTGAACTATATTATTATAACCATCGATTTCTGCCAAAAATGATTTGATATTTAAAGCATATACTTTGAAATAGATCATAAACTAAGAATTTCATCTTATAAATATTACTTGAGATTTAAAATTTCATATTAACCAATGGAAATTCTCCACTAGTTGGTTGACACCATATTGGATATGGAAACTGAAATATAAAAACGAATTCGATTAATGTATATGGTTTTTAAAAATAAAATTATAAGCTAGATGCGCAAAAATGATAATTAAATTGAAGCTAAAAACTTACTAAATCAAATGAAATTTCAAAGGTAATTTGTGTACCAGCTTGCCGATATCGTTAAATTAAAATATTCAAATTCAAAATATATATTTAAACAAAATTATAAGTATTATTATCATTATTATTATTATTATAAAGCACTATATTCAAAATCTAATCTTAATTAAAGTGGATGTACGGGTTATTTAAAGCTAATGTAGATAGACATAATTATGTACAAATCAATTAAAATATAAAAAATATTGATTATAAATATTAATTGTGATATTTAAAATAAGTCTGAAAATTTTGTAAAAAATTTCTAATTTTGTTATAAATGTTTTGTTTTATTTCCGAAGTTATAATATATCGAAAAATATTTAGTTTTAAGTGATACTTTTTTGCGTAGTTTAATAACTTGAGAAACATGTTTTTATGTTTTCGCAATTTTTTTATAATATTTCATCCTTAATAATTAAAAATAATTGAAAATTTTTTTATGAATTTAAGTTCTAATAATAATTTTGTTCAAAGGAAATATTGGAAAGGGCAAGAATTTTATAAAATACAATATATTATTTACAGCATTTAAAATCCATCATTTTTATTTTGAATAAAATCTTAAAATAATGTTAGGATATTTGTAAAATTTAATTAGGGTTACGTCTTCATGAGAATAAATGCGTCAAAATCGAGAGTGCGAGACATTTGGTTAAGTTATGTCGAAGGTGGATGGATAATTGGGTGAACGGCTATTTGGGGGGGGGGGCTAAAGGTGGAATCAAACATAGTATTTTTTCCTGGATTAATTTTTACTATTGTTAGGGTTAGCGCAAAAAACAAAAAATTTATATATAAAAGGGAAGCATAACAAATAATGGTAAAATCAATAAAAGTGCAAAAATAATTAAAATTTACTAAAAATCAATATCGGGTATGGTTGAACGCCAAATTGATAGACAAGTTCAAAAAATTATAATAGAAATTTAATAAGGTGTTAACAATGAAAGTTAAGGCGATAAAACAAATTAATTAAAATTAATTAATCAGGTAATGGTAAACCCGAGCCAATAGGAAGCCCGAGCCATGACAAACCCGAGCGCTGTAGAAAACCCGATGCGCAGTGAGACCCGAGCAACAAGATAAAAGAGGGAATATTTTGAGCACTAATCAAGGGTAAACAAATTAAAATAATCAAAAAACCCTCAAATATTGATTTTGGGTCCCGGTGAAATAATTTAGAGCGATTTTCTAGATAATTGGCCTCTCGTGAACAGTATAAAAAGAGAACTCAGAAGTGACCAAGCCGCCAGTTGGTTGAAGAAAAGGAAACGAGAAATTTAGCGAGAGTAACAAAGAAAACTTTGAAGTTAGTCTCAATTGAATAATTTAAATCCAGCGTACCAGAAAGGGACATCTCCCATTGGAAGATTCATCCCTATGTAAGATTTCCTTTAGTGTTGAAAGGTGCAAAAAAGGGTTGTATCAAGTGTGGTGGAGTCAATAAACAATGAAACAAAAGTGTAATTGTATTAATCTCGAATAAATATTTTGTGTTGGGTGTTTAACTTATTTTCAAAGGACACGAAGGAGTCAGACAGTGATACCGACTTGCACTAATAACATTTTGGTGAGCCCGGCGTGATAAAAGTCGGCGGTGGATATCATGCGAGAGAGAAAAAATGAGAAAATTAAAATTAATTGAAAGTGGGATATTATTGTCGAGATACAAACGTGGAGATAAAGTTGTAAAAGAGAAATTAAATTGAAAAAGTAGAAAAGAAATCAATTGTCGTGGTTGAAATAGAAGAAAAGTTAAAAAAGAATATAATTATTTGTAGTTGAATAAAAATTTTGGTGAATATTTGAAATATTGAAAGAAACGGAAAGTGAAAATAAATTATTGTGGTCAGGAAAAGGGAAATTGAATATTAATTGTGCAGTTGAATTAAACGAGTAACGTTGGTGAAATTTAGAAGTCATTGAAATAAAGTAGTGAGAAATTACGGGAGAATTTGTAAAGACTATTATTGGAAATCAATTCAAAATTAAAACAAGAAGTAAAGTTAAAAATTGTAACTTTTTAAAATTTAGATGAGAAAAAGTTGTCACAGGAAAATTCTACAATTTGAGAAGCAAAAAACAACCGGAAAGTATGGCGACGATCAACTAAAATATCAATGAGCAAATCCTAGTGTCTACTAATCCAATGAACAACAGTAACGACTATGCCAGCTGTCAAAAATTACCAGTCAATCAGTACGGAGGAGATCCAGTCGAAATTGTTGATTTTGTGGCAGACTATTACATGTATGCTACAGCTTATGGATTGATCCAAGCAACTATGGTACAACGTTTACCATTGTATTTGTTAGAAGATGGACGAACATTGAAGATTTTAAAGCTTAAACATTACGTAATAGAAACACACTTTTGCGAGGAAGAAGGCAAGAAAAATTAAATTTTTGTAACGTTTATGTAAATGATAATAAATTAATATGTCACTTTAAATTTATTGTTTTCTTATATATATTTATTTTCTTATTAATTTGTGTGAAAGGGGACGTTTTAATAAGTTTTGCCTAGGATGATAAATAAGCTGGCGCCGGCCATGTTGTGTGCTATTCGTTTTGAAATATGTTACGTATGTAAATGCTTACGTTTATTATTTTATTAATTGTATGTTACTTATTAATTACTTTTTGTTTTATTTAATATTGTTATTCATTTTATTAAACTTACTGCTTTTTGTGTCCTCTGTGGTGGGTCTCAACATAATAATTTTAATTTTCTTGGTTTTAAAAGAAAAATTGGAGAAACACAAAAGTAGAATTTGATGATTATATGAGACTTACGTTCAAAATGGACATCAGGGATGGTAAAAGAAACTATAGCGAAGATAATGTCACCATCGAAAGGACGGGTGTAAAAATTCCACAAACTCCAGGGAAAGGTGTCAAAGACACAAAAAAATATAACCAAATAACGGGTTCATGGGTTCAACCCATCCAAAAAAAATTTATCCAACAGTAAACACCGGCTCTTATGTCGCGCATATACCGAGGGTGAATTAAAGATTTGATTACACTGACTTGAGGATTCAATTATGCTAAAGATGATGCCCATCCATCATCCAGTATCTACATTAAGCCATTCCAGTCTACCGATTGGTTCCACACCCGTTAAGACGGAGCTGAAAACGGTAGCAGTTCCTCTTACAACTCCGAACTCCAATAAGCCACTAACAACAGGCTAAAGCGAGGCTACAATCCAAGTTGCAAGCCGCTTCAATCGTAGAGCCTTAGTCTCTGTCCAAGTGTCCCACGTGCAACTCTGATCTGGACGTTTTAGATTATTATTCAAAACTTGACAATATAAATTTTCTTGCTGTTATGGTCTTTTTCGTATGCGTATTGTTGCCTGTATCCCATCGTTAATTTTTAGTGTTTTGATTTATTCCCCGATTCTAAAAGCTTGTATACGGTAATCCTTACTTTATCATCTTGATGAAATGTATATGGCATGAAACCTATCACCGGCAAGTCCTATTTGACCCACTTTATGGAAGCAAATGAATACACAACTTGTCTTTTGGGCACACGAATTTGGTCGCCGCTCATTAGGACTGGCTTTACTAAAAATCTTAACTTTAACTTTACCCAATTCATCCTAATAGTGTTTAGTCAATCGTACACATATCTCCACAATGTTATTTTCTTCTCTTGCGCGATCACTATCAATATTTGTGAACTTTTTGACACTTAAACTACTCTTATTTTCCCTAAAAACATCATTTCTCACCATAAAATAATGCTTAATCAACCTAACCTATAGCAGACTCTTAAATTAAACTTATCCTTCAACTTTAACCTTCCTAAGGCCAGGTGGGGTAATTATGTAGCCCAACATCATATATTTTTGAAAATTTCTGTTAAATCTAGAACCTACCACATTCGTAAATGTCGAAAAATATTTAATAAATGTTCAGCATTTGTGTGTACAGAACATTCCACTGGCATTATAATAAGTAAAACTTGTGATAAGTAATGTGTTTCATAGAATCTCTCTATATATATAAAAGCTAAGGGTCCCCTCCATCGGAATTATACTTTTTTTTATTTTTTATGATGTATTTATTCTTTTGTACTTATCTTACCCCTATCCAAGAATACCCTGAACATCATTAACCCCACGTTCTAACGGGGTTGGTGAAGCGAAGCGAACAGGAGCCGAGCTCATAGTATATTTTAATTTTATATTTAAAACATTTTACCTAACAATAGCACAGTAAAAAAGCATTGGGGTACAAATTTACCCCGTGTGGTCTACCGTGTATGAAATTTTAGCCAGCCTTAGAACGGTTAAACCGAGTGTGCCAATTAGTCGACTTTTTGGTCCAAAAATGACATCGAAGATGTTAATCTGACCTATTGTATTTGTGGAATGGCGCGCTTACTATATCATACTCGTGCAATAGAAATATTTAATCCCAAAAACTAGATAATAAATTTGAATTTCATTTTAAACATTATTATGATTGGTTAAAAAAAATTAAAATATTAATGTCAAAATATAGAAGCAGTAGTTTAAAATATAATAAATAAAATAATTGAACTTTCAAAATTATATTAAACAGTTTTCAATCCATCCGATACCAAAGATAATTCGGGAGAATTTCATCTTGTCACACCCAAGATTAATTCCGTCATTTAGAATAAAAACTTGTTCCAAATATTCTTTATAGTTGCGCTGCATTTCTTTGAAGGAATTAAATGCTTTATGAAATTCTTTCTCCTCTTCAACAGAAAACGAATTTGAGTTTTTCAATTTAGTTATTTCTTCGATTTTTGCAATCATTTCTATTTTATCATCGATATGCTTACGAACAGCATCCAACAATTCGTAAAATTCCTTAAATGAATTTAAATATTTTTTAATATTTATATCCACTAAAACTCCACTGCCGAATGTCAAATATGTTTCATCAAAAACTAAAAATCCATTCCAAATTTCAGTAAAACTTTTAATTTGATTTTTAATCTGTTTCAAATGAACATTTATTTCAGTTTTTATGCATTGAAATCTTTCAAATATAGCGTTGCATGAATTGTTTAGCTTACCATTATCGTTGGATTTCTGAAAATTTGAAGTATTTTTACTATTTGAATTGCATTCAGATATATTTATTTCATATTTGTCTTTAGGTCTTCTACTTTTTGGAGTACTATTACCTGACGGATTAAAGTCTGAATTATGTGATATGTTCAACGACAAATTTATAGACTTTCTAGATTCTTTAGGCATATTCAAGAATTATTCAAATAATTAAATATTTCGTGATTTTTGAAAAATGTATAAAACAAATGATTATTAAAACAATATTTTACGATTGCATTAAATATTTTCGATTATATATTAATGTTATTTAATGAGCACAAAAATCCACAAAAAACAATTACAGTATAAGAATTGATCAAAAATAATTTGAAATAAAAATCCCCGTGACAATGACACAAGAACCAAGTAAAACTTCATTGGAAAACTTTGCAAAGAAAAGGCGAACATCACAGACACCAGATAATGCAGAATACACACGAGAAAATGAAATCTAAAAATTGTTTAGAGCGACTCGGGGAATTAACAAGATAAATAACGTAATCAATTAAAATAAATACATTGCGACGCTCTAAAATGGACACCCAAAATGGTAGTGAGAAGATTCCCACTATATCTAGCGGCGACACTTTTAATTGGTACGTCGGAATAAAGGAATGTACAACCCCACCAAAAACCTGGAAAGAAATTAAGGAAGCCCTGATAAAAACATTCGGAGAAACAAAAGATACGCAATACGAATTTCTAGAATTCTTCAATCGAGGAGAAACAGCGAATGAATCAAACATAATCTACGCAAGCGCACTAAGACGTATAGACAAACCGGTGTTCAGTGAGAAAGACATGGAAACACAACTGTTAACCCAATTCGTTAAAGGACTGCGTAGTCGGACGCAAAATTTGCAAGACGTTGGACGAGGCAGCGAATGTATGTGAAATGTACACCAGAGTAACACAACTACCAACTATGAGGCATATCGCAGATAATCAACCACAATACTACAGACAGTGGAGGGATAACGGCAATAATCGAAGAAACGAAAATGACAATAAAAGCGAGAGATCGAATAGTGAAAACATTGAAAAGGTTTGTGATGACTGTAAGATACAAGGACACTGGTTCGGTGAATGTCATGAGTAACGAAAATGTTGAAATTGTAGTAAGGAAGGACATACCGCAGTAAGATGTAGAATACCCAGAAAAGTTTTCTTATGCGGACTAGGAGATCATCTAGCAGTTACATGTACGAAAGAAAGAAACCAACAACGGAGTGACAATACGGATATGTCGACAAATCAACTAGCCGAGATTCAAAATCAGATAACAATTTTCACAAGACTGTGCAGTAACATCAATCCCAAGCGGAACAAAATCAACCATCAAGAATGAATGTATTACAATGCGTAGGAAGCAGATTACAAATCGAAAATAACCCAACAAAATACCTTACAGATCATAGAAGCACAAAAAGCAGAAAAAAGATGGAGTAAACGAAAAGAACCTCAAGTACGAAAAGAAGAAGAAAATTGGAGAGGGAGAAAGGAAGAATTGTTGAAAGTTGATATAATAAGAAAAACTACCAACGACAGCCAGATGGGAAAGATAGAAGAAAAGCGTAAAAGACAAAGTCGAAGTGTAATGCAAATCAATATGATTAGAGCAGTTACGAGCATAGAACCAGACTTACAAAGAATTCTAGACACAAGTATCGAAAGCGAAATAATTGAAAGAATAGAAAATGTAATATTGAACCATCAAAACATCAGAACAATTGAGAACAATCAGATAAAACGTGAAGAAATCAACAATCAGATTGAAATTACAGCATTCCAAGCGAATCGCATGATACCAGTCAACGAAAAATATGACCGCAAATCGAAGAATAGCAAAAATCATGAGAAACGAAATAATGAAAACAATGAAACACAAGAAAAGCACCATGACAGAAACACGGGAAAAAATAAAAGTGAGCTCGAACCAAATATGGAAAGTGACGCGTGTACAAACAAGTACTGTAACAAACGCCAACGGCAAGGACACAATGAGTTTCACAATGAGCAAGGAAATGTCGTCGCATAAGAATGTGTTACGAATGTAATAGAACAGAACACTTGGTCAATGACTGTCCGAATGTAACAAATCTGGATAAAACTCGATCGCGAGGAAATGCCGCAGAACAAAATAATCAAATATACTTTGAAAAAGAATTCACCAGTCAGAAATTAGAAAATGTCAACCTCCAATGTCAGCAAAACAGCAGTCGACAAAAGTACTAAGATAATCTAATGGCCTGAAGGAACAAATAAAATTCAACGTATTCGAAGAATTGAGAAGACAATGTATGGAACAAAGAAGGATAATAAGAGAACTGATTTTGAAAAAAACAAAACAAAATGAACAGATAATAATATGAAGAAAAGATGCAGAAAATAAAGCAAGAGAAAATGACACACTAATGACAACGATACTCACACTGAAAGAAGAAGCGATGTTAGCAGAACTAAAAATACACGAGATAACGGCAAATCGAGAGAAATATAAAGAAATAGCAGCAGATACGAAAACGATGATGACCAAGAAAAATAAGAAGAGTGGTGCGAAGAGTAAAGTAGAAATTAAAGAGGAAGTGTAGATGGAAATAATAAAAAGAGAGTGTACATATGTAAATGTTTATGTATAAATAACAAACAAAAAATATATTAGACGTATATGTAGAAATTTATGTATATGCAGCAAATGATCGAGTTATATGTAGTTAGTATGTAAATGAGTCAAGTAATCAGTAATGACAATATCAAATTTCAACCTTTACAATCCTAACTGCGCGTGGACAAGGAGGTAGCGTTAAAAACGGAACGAGAAATTGTAAAAGGTCAAATGAAAACAGAAATGATATAGCAAGAAACGTGATATAAATTAAAAACCCAGAGGGATGATGAGTCAAACAAATCAGTCAAATCAATATCTAATTTGGAACACAAATGAAAAAGAAACGGTAAAAGATCACGATCAACGATATGGAAGTTACAGACACAGTGACATTCGAAAGTCAATTAAATCAAGCGAACCCATATCCTAACCGATTATAACCTTAGTTATCCAGATGAGAAAGAAAAGAAATCAAACATGAAAATAAAAACCAAGGTCAGTACTAATTAATTAGTACAAAAAGGAAAAGGAATTTGGAATCGGGAAAAAAGGAAAACAACAATATTCTTATCTCGACAGCCTGCCAGTGATAACGTAATTGCTGGGAGAAGGCGGTTAAACAAAAAAAGGAAAGAGGGAAAATAACTTGACAGCCGTCAGAGATAAAAATGAAACAGTCGGGGACGGCAGGAGAAAGAAAGTGGCTAAACACTTGATTATCTTGAGTGCCACAAATTAACGAGGTATAAAAGGAGATGGCACAGCAGAAGCAGGAGAGAGAAATTATAGAAAAGACGAATTGTAAAATTAAGAAGACGTGGGAGAATTGTATTAGCAAACAGTTTTGAGAAGCCATTAAGAGAACAATTTAGAAGAAATAATTGAATTAAATTGAAGCAGAGAAACTAAAAGGAAAACAGAAATAAAGAGAATCATCAAGAGTTTATTCAGTCGATAATCGAATAAAGTTAGGCGAGTAAAACCAAGTCAAAATCAGAGAACAACCAGTTAAAATTACCAATTATTACACTCCTCAGTTGTGAGAGATTTGTCAAATTAAAGTTATACGAGTGTGCTATTCCTCACCCTAGTGTTGTAATAAACACGGTATAATAGTTAGCTTGTTGAGTCAACTGTATCAGTGTGAAAATATTTGTGATTTTCAATAACGTTTCCAGTGTTAATTGTAATTTGTGCATCAGTCAAAGACACGCTTGGAGTCAAAGTAACATTTAAATTTAGCACCAACCCAATAACCCAACACCCTTATGAATTAGAATAACAAAATAAGTTGTAAATCAGGAAAATACAATGGAAAATGTCTATTTTGATTCAAATCTTATTTTCTTTCCTGGAACTGACTAATTTTCGAATGAGATTTAAAAAACTCAGTGTAAATTCGATAAGTTCTATATTTTCTTCCTCTCTTCAACTACAATTTCTTTTAATTTACAATGCTTCCGCCAATACAAACAGATCTTTTGCTTCTTTAAATACGAATAACATTACAAAATTCAAATCTAAATTCATGTCAATAAATTTCATTTTTAAATAATAAATTTTATTTGACGATTAAAACAAAAAAATGGGAAATTTAAAAATATTTTATCTCAAAAAATTATAAACAAATTTCAAATCTTTGACAGAAATGATTCCAATTCGAGAAACAGATTTCCCAACTACGAAAATAAATTTTTTTTCCAATTCTACCATCAAGCTGTCAAATTCGATTTATGTGCAAATTCAGATCAATAAAACAATAAATGTAATGAAATTTCTTTTAGGAATTTTTATAATTTCTGTTTGTCATTATGGATGCAATGGATCGCTACTGGAGCTCAATAATATGATGAGAAAATATCTTCATATCAATCCCGGGAAATTGATAGGTTACGGTAATTACTGTGGGGTCGGAAATAACGGGAAAACACCTATTGACGGTATTGACATGTAAGTTTTGTTAGATTTTAAAATATTTCTGAATAATAATAATAATAATAATAATAATAATAATAATTACTCAAATATGTAGACAAGGATCAATTCAGGATTGTTTCCACTTCTTGCAAAGTTAGCAGTATGTTTACTAGTAAATGTCCAACGCCAATTGGTTTGTGTTCTGAGCTTGTGTATCAATTTTCATGTAATGGGTGTAATGCCATATACATTGGAGAGACTGCCCGTCATCTCTGCACCCGAGTTCTTGAACACTGTCGACCAAAAGGATTGACTAATATTAGTAATCATGTTAGGAAATGTGTCAGTAAAAAAATAGGTATCTCTGATTTTAAAATTATTTCAAAAGGTTTAAGTAATTATTGGGAACGAGTAACTTGTGAGGCATTGTTGATTAGATATTTAAATCCAAAAATAAATGATCAAGTTGCCCGTTCCACGAAGATTTTGAATGTGTTTAAGTAATTGAAGGATGAAGGTTTGGAGTCTTGTTTGTGGTATAATTATGTTTGTGTTTTGTAAACTATGTAATTTTTTTAAATTTGTTAATTTTATGTTGAATGTTAAATGTTATTAAATTAATAATAATATTAATAATAATAATAATAATATTAATAATAATAATAATAATAATATAATCAGCTGAAAACATCTCACATCGCCCTTCTTTAAGAAATTTCTTCATCTTTACAACATTTCTTTGAAGCATTTCCCACTTTGGTCTTGTAGCAGATATAGGCGATCTTCTGCATTATTCTGTATGGCCCTTCGTATCTTTCCTTGTCTTTCGTTCTTGATTCTACTTTTACCAGAACCTCATCTCCAATATTGAATGATCTATTTGTCTGCGTTGTTTCTCTTGTATCTTCTTTTTATGAAATCGTCGCTTTACTATGAAATTGTTCTCGAGTTATTTTTCTTCCAAATGTTACTTCTGCGGGACTTCGTAGAAATTGATTTCTGAAATGTTGCATTCATGGTAAATTCAATCTCTGGTATGATCTCTGCCCAATCTGTTCTACTTTTTTCTTTTAATGATGCATTTATGTAGTCTCTTATTGTCCTGAATTGACGTTCTATCACTCCATTTATATTATGGTGATATGGACTTGAAAAGCATAGCGTAATTCCCATTGATTTTGTAAAATCTTTCATCGTCTTAGATTCAAATACTTTTCCACAATCTGTGTGAATTTCCTTTGGTGCTCCAAATCTAAGAATCCATTTCTGTAGTATTGTTTCCTTCACCATTTCCTCGTCCTGTTTAGCGACAGCAGTCAGAGAGATATATCTGCTAAATTGATCAATCATTGCGACTATATATCTTATCTTTCTGAATGTTTCCTGTAATGGGCCACATATATCAATGTACACTTTTTCCCACGGCTCCTCTGCTGTCAGATTTATTGTCTCTTCCTTCATCTTTGTTGTCACAACTTTCGTTCTTTGACATGCCTCGCATTATTCAATTGTTTCTTTGACTGATTCTTTTATGTCTCCCATATCGTAATTGTCCGCTAAATATTTTGTCACCTTTTCTGCTCCTGCGCGTGATAGCAAAATATGCATACTCTTTATCATTTCTTGTCTTTTTCTCTAGGTATCCATATCTTGCCCTCTATAGTTTTCACCACGTTGTCTACCAGTATAAATTTCCAACTTGAACCCTGTGATATTTCTTTTTTTATTTGTTCTATTTCTATATTATCTTTTTGCCACTTATTATCTTCAGCTTTTTCCTTCGGGTTTTCATTTTTTCCACTTTCGCATCTTCGTGTGCCAATAAACATTGTTTGCATGTTCCACATGTACTCCTTGACAACATATCTGCATTTGCATGATCAGTACCTTTTCTATATTCTATTTTAATATCCAGACTACTGAGGTAGTTAATCCATGTTTGAAATTGCGTTGTTATTGGTTTCTTTGTGGATAACATAAACGTGATAGCTTTATGGTCCGTTCTCAAAATGAACCGTTTTCCATATAAATAATGATTGAAGTGTTGAAAAAAATAATAGATTGCCATCAACTCTTTCCTTGTTACGCAATATCCCTTTTCAGGATTACTCATTGCATGAGAACCGTATGCTATAACCTTTTCGCGCACAGTTGTCGTCTTTCTGTGATAATACTGCTCCAATTGTGTCAAAACTCGCATCAGTATCCAAAAAGAATTCTCTTTCGAAATCTGGAAACCCTAGAATAGGTGAGGACACTAAAGCATTTTTCATACTTTCAAATGCGATGTTGCATCCGTCAGTCCACATTAATGTTTTGTTTAACCCGCATAGCTCTTCTAAAACTTTTGCCTTTTTTGCGTATTCTTTTATAAATTTTCTGTAGTAATTGCATATTCCTAAGAAGATTATCATATTCTTAACATATTTTGGCTTTTCAAATGATTTAATCGCGTCTAGCTTTGATGGGTTCGTCTGTATTCCATCTTTGTTGATTATGTAACCTAAAAATTTGACTTCCTCTTTAACGATATGGCACTTTTCAGGGTTTATCCTAAGACCCGCCTTTCCAATTTTGTCCAGCACCTTATTTAAAATTTCGTAGTGGTGATTGATCGTTTCTGTAAATATCAAAATATCGTCTAGGTATACTGCTGCATATCTCTTACCCATTAATACTTTTCCCATCAGTTCCTGAAACGTACCTGGTGCCGCTGCTATTCCAAATAGAATTCTGTTAAAATAGTATTGCCCTGATTTGGTTGAAAACGCCGTTTTTAGCTTTGATTCATCTTCTAGTTCTACTTGATAAAATGCATTTCCAAGATTATCAAACTGAATTACTTTGCTCCACCCAATTTATCTAACATCTCTGCTATATTCGGCATAGGGAACGCCTGTCTCTCTGATACTAGGTTTAATTGCCTGAAATAAAGACATAATCTGATATCTTGCTTTTCTTTCTTCCAGACGCATATTAATGGAGTATTCCATGGTGAATTACACTTTTTTGATAATATTGTTTTTCCATAAGTTTTTTATCGCTTCATCTATTTTACCTTCCAAGTTGACTGGTTATCTCCAATGTTTAATATTTATCGGTTTTCCTTGAGTTTCTATTTTATGCTTCAACAGCTTTGTGCAGCCAATGTCCCATTTATCAGCCATAAAAACATTTTGATTCTTTTTTACAATGTTCAGTAGTATTGGGTTATTTATCTTTAAAGTATTCTTTGCTCTTTGAAATCGTTCCATCTCCGTTATTGTCTTTCCAAAATTTGGCTTCGATACTGCATATGTGCTCTTGCTTCGCTTTCTCGACCTCTTCTACTCGCCATTTTTGTTGTATACCAAATTGTTTTTGCAACTCTATACCACCAATTACCTCTGGAGCCATATATCGTACTATCGTAAACTTTACCCTTCTTTTCCTGCCATTTATTCCTATTTTTAATATTGCTTTACCTTTCGTTTCTAAAACACTATTATTTGCACATCTCAATGTATCAGTCGTTGTTGTTAGTTCTACATCTGTAAGTTTCTCAAATTTGCTCCAACTCATGACATTTACTGTAGCTCTTGTATCGAGCAAGCATTCCATATTCTGGTCTTGTATTCTAATAGTTACACTTGATCGGCCTTGCATTTTATCATAACTAATAATATCATTTTTCCATTCATTTAATGTGAGTATTTGTATTTTTTCTCTTTCACTTTCTACAAAATCCTTTTTTATGAATCTGTTCACTTTCCTTATTACATTATTTTCCTCTTACGTTACCTCTGTATCTTTCACATCTTTTTCTATAATACATGATATTTTACTTTTATAATAATAATTAATATTTGTGAGTCAGCATCACTGTTTAATACGCTGCCAGACTATCTCCTCTTCTATCGAGGCGTTGATATTTGGGTATTCTCTGTATTTATCTTCTATTCTTTCATCACTTGATTCGTCTATGAATGCTACATATCTCTTGTCTGCTTGTCTTGTTTCCTTTCTCGTTCCTTGATAGCCATTCCCTGCTTCGTATCGTTCTTGTTGTCTTTTCATTTGATTCTCCGATATCTCATTATCTCCAAATTTGTGTAACAATATGCCTCTTCATGACATCCCAAGCTACACCTCGTACACCTTATTTTTTGACAATTTCTTCTCACGTGTCCCGGGCTACCACACGCATAACATTCGACTACCTTTCTCTGCATCTGTGGACTTCTTACATGTTCTTTTATTCCACATGTAAAACATGTAACTGCCTTCTTTGTTATGCAATCTCTACTCAAATGTCCAACATTCGTTCTTATTTCTGTTCGGTCTTTCTTCTCGATACTGTCTCGGCTCGCTATTATACCTTGGTGATACAATATTTCTTGCTTGATTTGTAACCGCGTCTCTGTAATTTCTTGTTATATTCTGTTCTGGTCTTCTTTCTCTCACTGCGTAGATTTCTTCTGCAACTATACGAGATTCGTGTAACTTCTTGATTTTTTTCTTCACTTCCGTTGTTCCTTTGGTGTCACCTAGACACAATTCTTGTTTCAAAGTTTTCTTGGCTGCACAGTGTACCAGCAGATATTCTGTTAAACTTTCCTTGTATAACTCATGCCCCAATATTTTATCGACTAACTCGTCTATCATAGTAAAATATTTATCGGGCTCTTCACTAGTCTGTCTATAGACATATCAGATTGTAAATCCTCTGCCAAACTTGTTTTCTTGACGAATGCCTTTCGCAATCTTTCGTTATAATATTTGATATTTTGGTCAACACCTGTATATATCTCTCTGATCTGTTTGTCGATCAGTAATTCGATCATCACTTCTTGTCCTGAAGTAGGCATTTGTACCATTTTAAAATATCTATCGCATTCTTTAATGAATGTTTCAACATCATCTCTATGATAATCATTTGGGAATAGCTTCTTTATGAAGAAATCCATAGACGTGGTTGCCATATTAGAAGCTGCTAACAAATCCTCTAAATAATTTTTAAATCCGGTTCAAAAGTTAACGACATAATTCCAAGTATTTATTATATGACATATTGTATAATTTTAAATAAATTTTCAGCGTTGAATAAAATATTTTCAAAACCATTTATCAAAATTTCAATATTTAAAATATATTTATTTAAAAATTTTTCACTAATAAAACTTCTTTTTTAAAAAGCTATTTTAATTTTTAATTCAAAAATTTCAACTTAAAAAATCCAATTTAAAAATTATTTAAAAGTTATTATAATAGTCAATTATTTAAAATTTAAAATTATTTTGATAAATCATTGAAATGTTTAATTCTCAGCTGAAAACACCTCACAATTATTATTATTATTTATTATTATTATTATTATTATTATTATTATTATTATTATTATTATTATTATTATTATTATTATTATTATTATTATTATTATTATTATTATTATTATTATTATTATTATTATTATTATTATTAATATTGCTCAAATGAAAATGTGAAAAGAAATATAAGCCGATCATTTCAATTTATCTACAAGATTTCCAGTTTAATATATTAATTTTATCGGTTTGCTGCATATTTAGAATGGACGGATCTAAATCACCTGCCAAATCACCTGCCAAATCACCTGCCAAATCTCCTACCAAATCTCCTGCTCCCATTCAGCATTCTCCTGAACCCATCAATAAAACACCAGTCACGGTAATACCATTTAACTATTGTCTACTCATAATAATAAGTAGCTAATTATATTCAAATAACAATAATTTTTATTGTAATTTTTTTATTTCATTTTAATCACTCGAAATTATTGATTATTTTAAACATACGATTATTGATTATAGATAAAAAAAAATTTATTGACTAATACGAATACATTTAGATTATTTAATTATCTATTTACTTATTAATTTGACATTTCAGATCAATGAGGATCCAATCAAGATTTCCAGTGAATCAAATACATGCAAATTCAGTGATGAGCAAAGTTATTTATTATTTGTAATTTAATTAATTAGTTTTAATTAATTTTCGATTTTAATATTTTTTTTATAAACTGTCCAATGATATTGATTATAGACTGAAATTTAAATCCTTCGTAGAAACATTTTTTTCAAGAAATCCATTATATAAAAACATTGTATCAACGGTCATGAAGTGACTTATATTATGTACATTTCTGCTTATTTCTGCTTTTGTAATTGATTTTAATAACCAAATTATTATTATTATTATTATTATTATTATTATTATTATTATTATTATTATTTATTATTATTATTATTATTATTATTATTATTATTATTATTATTATTATTTATTATTATTATAATTATTATTATTGAATAAATAGTTAAACATACATGGCAACGATTTAATTTTAAGAAAGCGCCAATCAAACATTTGTTTCACGATATATTGCGAAAGTTTTCCTGTCATCATCATATATTTAAGAATTTTTATTAATTGTATTAATTATTAATTATATAAAATTATATTAATAAAAACATTTCATTCTTTTAAAAATTATAATTCAAATAATAATTTTAAAATATTGAAATTTAATTTAGTAATTTATTAATTATTTAATTTAACAACAACAATCAATATACAATACATACAATATTGAACTCTCTAAAATTTTACACCATTATTATTAAATAGTTAAAAATACTTGGCAATGATTTAATTATAAGATAACGCCAATCAAACATTCTTTTCACGATATATTTCGACAGTTTTCCTGTCATCATCAGGTGGGATATAATAACTCATTAAATTAAGGATTTTAAACAAATTTATTAATTATATATACAAAAATTTTTTTATTCTATAAAAAAAATATTATTTTTTTAAAAGCTTTAACATCTAAAATTTAATTTAATAATTTAAAAAAAATTTATTTAATTTATTTAATTTAATACAACAATCAATACATACAATATAAAAAACCTATTTAAAAGCTTATTAAAAACACTCAAAGCACAAGTATTTACTGCATTCTGCACATTAATTTTCGGATTCAATGATTTTATCAACAACGCCTCACAAATCACACGTTCCCAATAATTATCGAAATTTATTAATAAAATTTTAAAATCAGACATACCTATTTTAATCTTACAGCCCTTATTGTGCTCACCAATATGGGTCAAAGCCTTCGGTCTACAATGCTCTCGAGCTCGAATACAGAGATGACGGGAAGCCTCTCCAATGTATGTGGCATTACACCCATTACATGTAAACTGATAAACGAGATCGGAACACAATTCAACCGGAGTTTTTGACTTATTAATAAACATATTGCGTGCTTTCCATGAAGTTGACACTATCCTATAGTTTAAATTCCCTAACTGCTTTCTTATCTTCACTTTATAATCCTTAAAACCTTCTGAGTACGGCAATACTAACACAAATTTAGGCTCATCATCCTTGCTCACACTATTTAATTTATTTAACTCATCAGACTCACACACCTCAACAAGAGCACACCCAGAAAATTATTACTATTATTATTATTTATTGATTAATTTTATTATAAATTTAAAAATTATTAAAATATGATTATCCTAACCACAATTTAAAATGCAATTGTTTATATTGATATTAAAAAATATTTTGGCAAATTATTTGATCGAATTGATTCAAATAATTTAACTTGCATATTATTTATTATTGAATGAAATCAAATTTTCTTTCACCCATCCAAATCAATTCGCCCAATCATCAAGTCTTATATTTTCTTTCTCATGTTTCCTTACTCGGGTTGATCTTATTTTGGAGATCATTGGTTATTTTTACCTTATAAATATCTGCATTTTAAATCGCCGATTGGTTCCTGATTACGACTCTTGCAAGTGTACCCTTAAATTTTTATACTCGAACATTCATAAGACCTCTCATGTCTATCAAAAAAATTTACATTTTTGAATTTTTGTCAATATGCTATTTTATTGAATTTAAGATAAACTATTTTAAAAAGTCCCACCATCGACAAATAAATTCAAATTATACTTAAAATTTAAAAATAAAATGACTATTGATAGTCAAAATAATTATTTTACTATAGTTAATAAAATACAATTTAAAGTAACAATTTAAACAAAAATTGAGCCTGGATTGTAGCGAATGCTCAAAGATCAAAGCCACGTAGTGATTAATATATAAGTCTTTAATTATTGGACATTGGCATCATTCTCGTAGATATAAATAACATACTAATGATAAATTGATTCAACAAGGCTCATTGTGACACATTTTCCAATTGATCATTTATTTTCAATCATTATTAATGCGAATGTTTGTTCTTTCTTTCATTGAATATTCATTGACAAGCACACTTGTACGTCTTATGTATATAAATGTTAATTACAGTTCATCACAACAAATTCCATTATTGATAAGAGACGTCTTCAGTAATTTTGTTGGTGTCCAATAAGATTTATATAATATTTGCAATTTCTCAACGACATATTGAAAATTTATTGATATTTTATTAGATCATAATGCTCTTTGACTTTATGTAATGTTGTCTGTGGGTCAAATATGATAATTAAAGATTCAACTTTAATAAGTTTCATTTAATAAATAAACATGTCAATGATTTAATTATTAGAAATCGCTTTACGATATATTTCAACAGTTTTACTGTCAGCATCAGATAGGATAGACAAACAATAGATAATATAGATTTTATAAACACGCAATAATTTTAATTTTTACAATAAATCTATAAACTATGCATTTGAAAACAACAACAACAACAATCCACATACTCTCAATTTAACACCCAAACTATTTGAAAACATTCAAAATACACCTGCTCAAAGCATTTTGCACATTAATTTTCATAAACAGATTTAATGATCGAAATGTCAGTGCCATGAAGTTGTCATTCAGGAGGATTTGGATCAATTCCCTAACAACATAGATTCATTTCTCAATCAGTTAAGTTATTATTCTTACACCGCTTCCTCGTTTTGCATCTTTAATTTATTTCAAACTGAAATAACGCAAACTGAATCACCAATTTTTATAAGATCATATAAGAAAATAGATTGATTTCATAACAAAACTTGATTACATTTTTTAATTGTAAAGAAGATGAATCTTGTTGTATTTGTATATGTGCCACAAAGCAAAACCGTTGAGAATCACCGGTATAAAAAATTAAAATTTTGCTTATATACTTACTAAATATATTTACGTGTATTTTCACAACGTAAAACGAAACGAATTATTAAAATTAATTCAGATTAATAAATATAAAACAATTAAAAAATACAACCATTCATTTCGAATCATTCTAACATTTGATATCTTGTTGTCGCTTGACTGTAACAAAACCTTGCTAAGTCAATTGGACAGATATAATTTTATTTTGGTACATTTTTTCATATTATGTCATATTTGAAATTGCTTTAGGTAATTATTTAACTCTGTAAAATTTGGATTATTATTAATATTATTTTTTTTTATTATTATTATTAAATGTGTATTATGCAAGTTTATATTTGTTTTATTTGTTATTTGTATTTATAATTGTATTTAAATAAGTAAAATGTTACACAGAACAAATTATCTGTCATTTATTATATCCTATACACATTTTGTCATCCTCTAGAACATTTGAGATTATAAGCAATTTGAATTATCATCTGTAAAATTTATTGTTGATATCAACAATTATCAACTTAAAAGTTCATCAATTTCAATAGAAAGATTTTATTAAATTGGTCTGTTATTGTTTCTCTTAGAGGTAGGCGTACTAATTTATCCATGGTCGATTGTTATAATCTTATTAGACCAGATTTGATTGAAATTATTCATGAAATTATTCATATTAATTTACTAATTATACACAAGAGGGAGGTTTAATTAATCAATTTTAAAGTTTTCTTATTCCAACTCTACCTTACTAAAGAATTGGATTTTACAACTTCAACTTTTGTCTTAAATATAACAACTATCGTTAAGGGTTAAGATTGTTGTAATTAATTTTTCTCTATAAATGTACACTTATCGTAGATAAGCAAGTTTGTCTAATGAATTAGTGTAGCAAATAGTGCGTGACTCTCTCCTGATCCAGTCATTCAACCAAATACACTACAGACTGTGTAGTTATTCACGTACAATGTTCACCGTATATGATATAAACGTGCAATTTAACAGTCTCCAAATTCTTTCAAATTTTATGTAGAGTTAGAGCATGTTTTGGGAGACGAAATTTCTGACATTTTATTTTCCCTTTATCTTTGGCCTACCTTAATGAGAAGTAATAAATTTTAAAAACTTTATAAAAATTATGACGAATTATATATATATATATATAAATCGAATGATAAATAACACAGTGAACCAGGTCACGGTAAAATGAAATTGTACAAACCAATATGTGATTGATTCAGTCAATAAATGTATTGTGCTAGGAGTGCTATTTATTACAAATTGTATTTGATTGTATTTATAAATGCATTTAACCGAAGTAACAATTTGAATCAATGGTAATTTGTGTTGGATTCAACTGGAGCCTCGCCACAATAATTTTGCACAATAATCAATATCACTGTTGACATAAATTATAATTGAAATGGATTTTTATTGGAAATTTATGCTGTTGAATAACAGAAAATGAGTGATCCTGTGGGCAATGTCACTTTTATTTTAGATTCAGTTAAAATTCAATGCAAGACCAGTGGAGATTAATTAAAACAAATCGAACATTTAAATTATAATTGTAAAATGGGAAATAAGCCAGTTGAAAAGTACATTAATCCTATCAGTTGGAAATCTACACTTAGACATTTTCCTAACTTATTTATCCCATCTTATTTATCCCATCTTATTATTTACTAATATATACTCCCTCTGTCCAAAAATGATAGTCCAGTTGCATTTTAGCCTTTTTCCCAAAATGATTGTTAATAGAGAATATAAGAAATTGAACGGTTTTGTAGAACCTTTTACAGTAAAAACACATTAAATAATTTTATTTTGTTGATTGAACAAATAACAAAACTGCATTTTAAGTATCACTGTTACGTATAAAAGGAATTGGAGCAAAGTCAAACTGGACTATCATTTTTGGACAGAGGGAGTACAAACTAACCAAACTATATTTAAACGTGAAAACAGCTTTAAAAATTACCCTTTTATTTGTCATATACATTATACAAACATTATACAAATTGGCTTTAGTATTTTATTAATGGTTTAAATAAAAATTAAATAAACATGGGCGATTGTTATTTAGTAATTAACCAACATTACATCTTTAATTATAATTAACTAAGGAATATAATGAGATTTATGGACATATAGTGTCTGATACTAGTAATGATCATTTTATTTTTTGTATAACTTAATCCTTCCGGACTTATTTATCCCAGTCCCAGTTTAAAAACGTCGATAGCCGCTGTGAAAGGGTAAAACACTTGATGAAAGCTTTAAACTTTTAATAAGTTAAAATATAAAAATAAGTTTATAACATTTTTTTGTCATCTATTTTGTATTTATAATTTTCCAGCTGATGCTACATATTAGATGTCATTATTTCGTTTGTATTACAATTTTTATTTCGTTTATGAACAAAGTTCTAAATACAATTCGAATTCTGCATGTTGCATTATTTTCAAACTTCCGCATTTCCAACTGTATGTATGTAGCCAAATCAGACTATCCAATGTGAATATTTGCCATTAAAAACACAAAATACCACGAGCATACTCGCGTTTGGCAACAAATGTACAAAGTATGAGTTTGATAGAAAAGTATTGTCGATTTTAATAACAGAACGACAAATATCATCCAGTGAATTGTCAGCTTCGATAAAGATTATACAATATATCTCTAATGAGTGCTAAATATTGATAACTATTTCTAAAATCAAGTGATTATTTGAGATGTGCCAATCATTATTTTATAAGTGATTATATTAACAAAATATGCTCAAAAGCATATTTTCTTATTCAATTGTTCTACCGAAAATGGTTTCAAATTAAGCATCAGTAATAACAAGTGAAACAGTGAAATCGTCCTACGAAGGACCAGTAATGGTTTTGATGAAATTATAATGGTTAGAAGCATCAATAATTATGACTTAGTAATATCATTTTCTCTTTCTATTTTCCATTTGTGAAAAACTCAGGATTATTATTGAAGAATCCTTTTCTCATATTTTGGGTTTCAATTTTGAACCTTCTTTTCTTATCGATACCACAACTTTTAAAATCACCTAAGAACAGAATTGGATGTTCACTTTTGTCTATGAGTATTAGCTTGCCATTTTAATTTTGAACTTTGAAGTTTCAAAACATTTATTAATAACACAATAATTTAGAAATTTAACTTGAAATGAAAACAAATTTCCAAATGAACTGCTTGACGATAAATTATTTATTTCAAAAAAAATTATTAATTCGGTATCATTTAAACATTTTAAAAGCATTTTACAATACCAAAAATAATCACAGGGGTTTCCTTTTTCTAATTGAGTTTTTCTTTGTTATGTGATATATTCAGAACTGATAGACCCTGAACCTCCGTTAAAACGTTCATATTTCTTTATCAATTACATACTAATTATATCATAATCACTAACTGGTCCGAATCAATTTGATTTTTGAACCTCTAGAGCTTTTTTTTGTTCATCATCAGATTTTGACTTACCAAGCCTTTTCTTATCTTTGCTAACAATTTCGTTGATATTTTCAAAGATAACATTTCATGAAATAGAATAAATATTTTTTTTTATTTATAAACGATATTTTGTTATTTAAGATCTTGGAATAAATTTTGTTAATTAATCTTTAAAAAAATTATTAATATTAGCCATAATTACATCTTTAGCATAATTTCATCTTTAACCCTTTGACCACTGTCGGGACATATATGTAGATGCCTTATTCTCTGTGCTATTACAACCAACGCTTGCCCCACTCGTGTTTATAGCATTTTTGACTAGTTTCGTCTATACTCGATAATATAAATTCTGCCGGCTAGCAAACGTAACATTTTATTTCATTCGTTGTCACAGTTTACAGCATGTGCTTTGTGAAATACATTATTGTTTATTTTGGGAAGTATTTATATCAAAAGGTAAGCACATTTATTTTTTTTGTGTATATGTTTATATTTTTTTATAAAACTGCATGCAATAAGAGCTTTTGCCTTACATTTAGTTAGAGGTACATATTTGTCCCCCACTCAAATTTCAAATTTGCAGCATAGGAAAAATTTGAAATCAACATTACACGTTTTAAACAAGCTATATAGCTGATTTCTATCGTTAAAGTTACAGAAATTTCATTTTTTAAAATTCGTCGTCAAAGGGTTAAACTATATGAAGATTGTGGGGAGAAAGTTCTATGGAAAATTGTGATCTCAAATGATTAAATAGAAATATTTTGAAATGTGATTATGTGGTCTTCGGATATTTCTTAACGATAAATTATAAAAAGATGAACAAAAACTAATGAAATCTTTCGATATATCTGTTAATTAAATTGATTATCGCACCATTTTATTGATTGTGAATATTTTGTTTCCAGCACCTGCCAAAACTGTCAAAAGCAGATCTCCGAAGAAACCAAGGATGACTCTGGCAAGTTTCAACGTTGATGGTAATTTTTTATTTAATGATACTCATATTTACTTTTCGAATTTTTATTTTACTTATCTAATCTGTATTTTTAATTAATTATGTATTTCGTTAGTTTAATTATCAAACAACTCCTTGATCAAGTACCTCAATGATTTAGACGTTTTAGACAAAATTTTCAATTAATCGAAATATTGAGGTCAAGAGGTTCTTGATATTTGAATATGGAATATAAATACTTTGATTTTTCCGTCAATTAACGCAACGGTGACGCACGTATATTAATTAATTTTTTATAAAATTTTTCATTCTACTATAGTATGCCACAAATTTGTAACAATAACTGTTGCTGACAGCCATATTTTTTATGTACTATTCCCGTGCCTCACAAATCTAAATTCTTAATTTGAAACATTTTACAACAGTTAAATATTTGATAATGGTTTTTGGGTGCATTAGGTCGAATGTACAAATCAAATCATGGAAACTGAGTCATTTATCATTCTCCTGTCAAATATACTACGTGTTTCTTGAAGGCTTTTGAATCCTGCAGTTTGGACGCCAATTAAAAGAAAAAATTAGGTTCTTAATGAACAATTATATCCATAAACATTTAGCTGATATCACGAATTTGGTGGTCATTTATAATTATTAGCTCTAGTTTTTATATTGTACTCAATTGTTGTTGTTTTTATTTTCATTATTTCCGGTCATATTTTTTATGCAAATGTTGAGAGCTCTCAGCCACATTCCTAAATGAATGTATTTCCAGATTGCGGGGCGGGGACCCGGCTCTCTAGCGCAATCCACTACTCTATCCACAACCAACCATGAAAGGGTATCTCCATCTTAAGCTTTTCTCCTGTACGTTTGCACCTTTGAAGACACCTGCAATAGTCCGCAAGCATCGAGGCATCTCATCGACATTAATTTGAAAGTTTTCGATGTCCTGGAGGAATCTCTCTCTATTTTTGTCACTAATTGCATCCATGTTCATCGGAAAAGTTTAAGTGAGGGTCAAGAATGTGAATCTTGAGCGGAATTGTGCAACCAAGGGGACGATGATATGTTTCATAGTCTTAGAGTTCAGATTTCCCGGATATTTGGTGAGGCTGAAGTAGCAATCGGTAATGTGATCACGGGGTTCGCGCTATGCCATTAAAATCGAAAATTGAATTTATTTTCGTGAAACTTTCATCCAACCCTCCAAATTAGTGAAGCAGTTCAGACAAAACTGCGGAACCCACTGCGGTCCTGGTTACCAACATTGTAGACAAAGCATTTTTCCTAAGCTTCACGAAGCAAATGTGTTATCCAGTGATTGGGGTTTAATTAAAATAAATTCTTCATAAATGTAACAAAATGAAATCGGTTTATTCTTTTTAATCACGAGGCATAATGTTGCAATATGGATGTAATGTATATGCTTTATATGTATAACTATACTATCATTTGCACAATGCTGGAATGGATGGATTATATGGCATCGTGAAAAATTCTAGACGGAAGTACAATGAATTGATCCATTAAAACAAGCATTTTGGAAAATTCTATAAACCTCATGGAAATTAATTATTTCAAATTTTTGTTATACGTGCTAAAACAAACCTTCTAGTACTGTCCCTTTAAAAAATGCATTATTACACTACAAACTGACACTTTCAAGATATTTTAAATCCTTCTAAACACCATTTTCTACTACAAATGAGAATATGAGTATACTTACTACCTGAACATTAATTAAACTGTTACAATAACTAGAGCTAATTTTGTAAAATGATTGTCAGAAAAAAGTGTTCATGTAACGGTGAAAAAGTTGAAAATTGTCATGCAGTGTTTTTAGGAATTGTTTTTGTATATTTATTCAAAGTTTGAATTTTAAACTTTAATCATAGAAAGTCAAAACGTTAGGAAACATTAACAAATACGAAAACTTTACTACTTTTTTGTCCTCTTTATTTTTCTAAAAAAATTCACAGAATAAATTTTTTAAATTTATGAACCCGAACCTGCATGAGTTTTTTGGTTCAACAGGGTTCAGGTTCATGGTTATAAAAACAACGAACCTGAACCCATTTGGGTTCGGGTCCGGTTTCTGTCTCTGATTCAAACTTTATCCCACTGTATAAATGCAGCGACAGTGTCGGTACATCCGTTAATGCTTTTTATTATGTTTATTACACAGCAATTATTATAAAACCGATGATTATTATGACAGTTACATTTTAAAAAGAGAGAGGTATTCTTGGACAAATATCCGAAATTCAAGAGAAATTTCATTATAATTGAGTTAACTCCACGATATTATTCCCATTACGATTAGTATGCAAGTCTAATTTCAACCAAATATTGAGACATTCGTATTGTATAGAATGCTGCCTCAAATTCCCTCTTTTCCCGATGGCATTTTTTATTGAAACTGAAGTTTGAATAAATGTGCAAATATTCCCATATAAACTTTATTTTTTGTTTTTCCTTCCTGAAAATATCAGAATTCAATCGATAATTTCAATGATTCCATCTGTTACAGAAATCAATTTATTGGCATCTTGATCATTTGTTTTGACCAATAAAAATTAAAAATTCGTAAACGAATTAAATTGATAATTTCAGTTCAAGTAAGATTTTATTTTTGGATTATTTTTATTATTGATTTAGCATTTTATTTTTGAATTTTATTTTAGCGAACTTGCTATTAAAGTATAAAGTATAAACTTCTCTTACTGAACTATATAGCTCTCTTTATGGAAATGTATTCTTAATATAGTGCCAAATAGATCTATTGGCTATTTCACAGAACCTAAGAGATTGTCAGCCAAACCACATGTGATGAAATATAAGGACAATTTGGATCATAAAGAAACATCTTTTATCAGAAGCACTTTGAGAATTGTTAGAGATTAAAAATAAAATATATCACATCTTGAGATAATGACTTCAAAAGTCTATGAATATAGGATGCGATCCTCGTTAGAGATTACTATCCAATACTTTTTCCAAATTTTTCTAAAAACGATAATAATAATAATAATAATTATAATAATAATTTTAAAAGCACTGAAACATATTTGAATAGGTACTGTCAAAGATAAATGGTTATCTGAGAGGAAAATAAAATCAGTTTCATTAGCTCCATTGAATATGTTTTCCGAGCAAGAAACAAAGGAAATTTCTACAAGTCCAACGCCAAAAGCAGTAAAAACAAATGGTACATTTGAATGAATGTTAATATTATCTGTAATCATTTTCTCGATTGTCAAGGTCACCCAGTTTCTCCTTCACTGCCCAAGGAAAATTCCCCCATTCAAGTCCAGGTTAATGATAATTATATAGCTGCAGAAACGGAAGCTCTTGAGAGAGAGCAAGATAAAATCGACGAAGAAGCTTCTCAGTTGGAAAAGCAATTGAGATTAGTTATGGGAAAAGACAAGAAAAAAGAATCAATCTTAATGAATAAGTGGTTTCATATTGTCAATAAAAAGAACGCCTTGATCAGACGAAATATGCAATTACAGATTTTGTAAGTGGTTTTTTTATTATTGATTGTCATGATATTTTTGGAATTATTATTAAAACGACGTATCGATAATTGAATACCAAAAACATGTAAAACAACACAATAAGTGAAATGAAATGATTCAAGAACGGCTGACTTGGTTGATAAAGAGTGTTTCAAGCTCTGAATTAGTTTGCCATTAGAAATCGCATCAAATATTATTTTATATAATTTTACACAATATAAAAGTTTTTAAAAGAAATACTCGATGAAATCGGATAAATTATTCAAATCATTCGGTAGAAAATCAATTTTTAGATAAACATTGAAATCAAAATTTCATTTTGTCGATTAAAACTAAATTGATATTTCATTTATTTTTATTGTTGAGGTCCGTAAATTAAAATAAATTTAAATGAAATTTAGGTTAATAATTTAAATAAAAGTAAGTGAAGAAAAAAGACAAATAAAAGCGGGATCATGCGCAGAATCGATAGTAAAGGAAAGTGTGATGGAAGCAGTATTAGAAAATGCCAAAAGCAATTGCAAAAGGCAAGAATCCGGAAATCCGAGAAAAATCAATAAATTGAAGAATCATCGAAATCGAATGGGGAAAACGGGACAGGTATAGATTAGCTAATGGTCAACAAGATGATGGATTAGGGATTTATCAGAAAATGGTTAGGAAGGGTCGAAAAGCATTCAAATGTATGAAAACAGAAAACGTTAATTAATCAATTATTTGGCTAATAGAAAACCCGAGCTAATGGGAAACCCGAGCCAATGGAGAACCCGAGAGATGAAGGAAACCCGAGCTGGGTAAACAAGAAGAAAAGTAAACAGAAGGAAGATTTGGGCCCATTAGCTTGACACAATGATTAATTGGAAAAGAGCAAGAGAAGATAGTGCGTGTAGAAAGGCCGGAAGGGCCATTAATTATCTGTGTTCGTTGAACCATTATGGGTGACAGCCGAAGCAGATACGTGGAAGCAAATGTCAAGTGAAAGATTGGCTCGGCAATAACCATTTGTCATCCCGATTTCGAGGAGTATATAAGGAAAGGGAAAATCAGAGCAAATCGGCATTTTGCCTCAGGTAGGGTAAGAAGAAACCGATCTTAGGAAAAGGCGAAAACGAATTTAGGGAAAAAGAAGAGATAGAATTAGAATAAAAAGAGTGAAAAGGATCAAATCAAAGAAACAATAGGAAAACGTTGGTCAAGAGAACCTAATAGAATAAAAG
>CAUHTR010003071.1:0-50433 GCA_959609185.1 Schmidtea polychroa
GGTAGAGCCTCTAAGAAACAGCTTATTCAATTTAGAGCAGTGGTTCTTAACCTGAGGTCCATGGACCCCCAGGGGTTCCGCGAACAGGTTCCAAGTGGTCCGTGGCACTATTTACAAAAAACTTTTATTATTTTTGTTTAAAGCTGAATAAACAGATTTATAAATAATTATTAAAAAATGTATGTGTTTTACTATCAATTTCGGTATCAATTATATATTTATGGGGTCCATAAGTTTGAAAAGGTTAAGAACCCCTGATTTAGAGAAAGGGTAACCGATTTAAATATTTAAGTGGTTGGTCGCTATTACCCCGTATATAGTCTAGCGGTTCATTTTCTCCTCAAGGAATTGCTAGATTTTACCTGTGGAATCTATACTGCCAAATTAACGTGGTACACTCTGGAATTGTGAATTTTTTAAAATTTTGTATGATTTGTCATCGAATTTGATATTTTACTCAATAAATCAAGTTATTTCTTAATTATGAACATTTTCACATTATATGAGATTTATACTCTCAAATACTGCAAACTTTGACCTCGCTTAGTTCTCGAATACTCATAATCATCTATCGATATTCCACATGTCCAACTTCGATAAAAATCCACTCTCCTTATTAATGATTTATATACAAAATCCACTTTTCACTTGGCATTGTACTTGCCAACTTGCAACTTCGAAACAAACCTCAGAAATTGACCCTGCGAGCTCTTTACTGAATCTCTGCTGACCAGTATTGACCTAGTAACGAGTCCCTAAGGTAAGAGAGCAGCGAGCCCCCTTTGCACTTGACTGGCGTACTGCTCAATTCGACTGCATAAAAAGCATAAAAATCAAATACCCAATCATAATCAATATATTTTTCCTAAATTAAAATTGTTTCTGACAAATGTAATGAAAAGGGGAATAAGTAAAATTTAATTAGTAAGTAAAATTTAATAGAAATTCCAATTAACTAAATTTTTAGTAGGTGATGTCAATATCATCCATCTACTATCTCTCATAAATTTTAATAGTACCAGAGTATTTTAAGGTTTATAAAATTTACCCAAAATTTAGCCCTTCCGAAAATTGGTTCATGAGCTTGGTTGTACGACAATCCACCAAATCATTAAAAGGCTGGCGACAATCCACCAAACGACAATTCCCCCCCAAATGACAATCCCCAAATAGTTCAAAGCGATAATCCACCAAAGCGACAATCCGCCAAAGCGACAATCTGCCAAAAAGTCGATAAATTTTTGTTTTAACATACACACATTTTAAATTTATTATATTTTTAAATTTTAATAATAAATTCTCCGCTGAAAGATAAGAATCAACTAGTAATTGTATAATATAAAATTTTAATTAAATATTTAAACAATTTAACTGGCTAAGAGGTAAACAAGATTTTTTATCAAAATTTGCGATAATTTGACTTATTCAATGATAAATTTGAATGAGTTAATTCGTTTTTTATATATACTCTGAGTTTATCCGACAAGATGTTTTGACCCCTTATGGGTATTGATCACAAGAGTACTACTCACATTCAACATGTCGCAATGATACTGATCATAAAGGTACTGGTATTTGATTTTAATGCTTTTATTTGAATGATTATTTAGACAAATTTGTTGTACAAGTACATGTGAATTAATTTTAATATGATGACCTACAAATATTTTTTTTATAAATGTCAGCGTTGGCCAATTTTTTAGTGTTGGCGGATTGTCGTGTTGGCAGATTGTCTGTTAGCGGATTGTCATTTTGCGAATTTTCGTTTGGCGAATTGTCGTACTTGCTGGATTCTCGTTTTGGCGGATTATCGGAATACGCATGAGCTAATTATATCGAAAAGTATTTAAAGATAATAAAATATTAATAATTTAATCTTAAATAAATAAAATATATAACATATATGTATTATTCCTGAACGAATTTATAGAAATATATTAAATCAATCTATTTCTATAGTGATATATAAACATTTTTTAATAAAAATGTGTGCTAAATGAGCTCTTTTTCGGAAAAACCCTTGTAGTTTATTTTTGCATTTAACTTTTTAATATCCTTAAATAAAAAATTTTATAATCTCAACATGTCCACTCATTATTATTAAAAATTAAATTTTTAAATGTTAATCATTCATAAAATTTAAATGTTACTTAAAAATAGTTAATATTTCTCTACGGTAATTCTGCAGCAATAAAATTTATTATTCTGAATTTGTTTATATAATTTATTAACTGTAGGTCATAATTTAACTAACTTAGCATTGTTTTGTTGTTGAATAGATTTTACTAAACTATTTTATAAAGTATTAAATTACATTATACTTAACATATTATTTAAGGTAATATTTCATTGATCAATTTTAATTTATCTTTTCGTTTTCAGCATTATTCTCAAATTAGATTATTAGTTTGTTAAAAAATTTATATTTATGCTCTCTAAATGTCTACTTACAAATGGTTGAATAACTTTATTGAAGCTAAAAATCATTTAGTAAAATTATCATTGGTAATTTTAATCTTAATTGCCAATATTTCTCTTTAAACCGTTTTAATTTTAGTTAAAGTTTCAATATTTTTTTGAATATATTCCAAGATTTGATCACGTAAGTTATTGTACAAAGTTAAAAATTTTAATTTAAAATTACATTACAGAATTTTGCAGTTTTTGTATCTTTAAGCATTTTATTTTTAACATTGTTATGGTATGTATTATTGCGGAAAGTGCAACATAAAGGTATGTTATTTGTAGTTAGACATTTTATTTGTTATTTAAAGTTTTTATATAATACATCAATTATTCAAGTTATTTAATATATAATTTTTCATACAATTTTAGTTTTTTATCTAAAATCTTAAAAAAACTAACATTTCAAAAATAATAGTGTCGGTCAATGTAAGAAAAAGATTTAAAATTATAATTTTGATGAGAAGGGTGACTGTCAGAAACAGAAAGGAAACTTAATACTAATATTGTTTAATATATATATATATATATATATATATATATATATATATATATATATATATATATATATATATATATATATATATATATATATATATCGCTCGTAATGTTAAATATCATGCCTAGTGAATCTCACTTTTAAAATATTATTTATATACTTGGCTGGGTCTGATGAGTGTGAAAGACGCGCACCGTACACGAGAGGCCATCTACGGTTCGTATGATTACTAATTTTAGTAATATGTATATTCCAGAGTATTATAAAAATGTCAATAATATAAACGTAAATGATCACACTATAATAAAACATTTATTAAGATCAACTAAGTTGAAAGAATGTATTCGGATTTTATTTATACTTCCTTTTCGACATGAATAATTAGATAAATTTAACATGAGTATCTACCTATCTAATTATCTATCATCTAGCTATAACAATTCCCTCCTTGAGATCAATCTCATCAATTGTTCCAAAAGATGATAAGCCTCGGTTCAGAAAACGAGACAAAATTCGATATTATGCAACTCGACTCAATAGAAAATTTCAGGATCTCACCGGACATTTGCAAAATATAAAATCGAAAGACCAAAAGCAAAAACTGATGTCCATTTTTGCCAAAAAGTAAATTTAACTAAATTTTTCTCAATAACCATTAATAACAATTATATATATATATATATATATATTTTATACCATTTAACACAATTTTATTATTTTTATTAATAATTTTATCATTTTTAAATAAACCTTAAAATTTAACCCTTTACACCAGTGTGTCCAAACTGTGTGCCGTGAAATTTTTTAAAAAAAAAGTCGAAAAAACCCTGTTTTTCCAAACAACTTAATAAAAGGAAATTGAATTGTGGATATTTTAACAGTTATTTCAAATTTAAATGTTAATCAGTCAATTAAGTGCGAAATTTATTTGTTTACAATCATATTTATATTTCTTACTAGAAATATTGACTATCTAAAATGCGTAAGCAGCTTAATTATGTTTATTTAGAATCTTAGATATTAAATAATAATATTTTATTAGTTTATAAGTTTTTCATTTCTTATTAAAAGATTAGTAAAAGTGCAATAAAAAATTGCAAATAAAGCAAAAAAAAATTTAGGTGTGCCGCGAAAATTTTTAATTCAGTCAAGTCTGCCGTGGCTCAAAAAAGTTTGGACAACACTGCTTTACACCATAAACCTCCCATTCCAAACCTTATTGAGTCTAAATCAATCTAGCCCTTAAAATTTTACCCGTCATGGACTTTTCCAACCCTTAAATAACTATAATCTACCTTGCTCTTAAATTTTTACTCTTAATCTACCTTTCCATTGAATGATCTTAAAACGGCAAAATGGCCAAAAATGACTTTAAATCAACCCCAATGACCCTATGTTAACTCACTGGTCTCTTAACTTACGACATATAAACAGTGATGTCATCCAAGGCGGCACAAAAGCAGCACATAACTGACATAGTACAATTTAGTACAGTTTCTGGACATTCAGCAAGAGTTGGCATCGTTCAATAATCGGCGAGCACTAATTTCCTTGTCATTTTTGTCACACATAGTTCTATTTTCTCGATAAATTAGAATTTGATAGCATTTTTCGTGACATCAACAATTTAAATTTCACAGAATTTAAAATCAGGACAATCGAATCAATACACAGAATCAAATGTAATCAACACTTTAAATATATATTATTTGATGTCTCAACTGACATCATAAATAGGTGCAAGGAAAACGTGGAAAAGTAATCAAAAACCAGTTGCAACCCTTGAAATAACTACGGAAGTGAAATAAATGCCACATTTTAGAAATTCCGTGAAATTTTTCAAAAACACCATATTGAAAGATATTCTAAGCTAATTTTTTAAAAGGAATAAAATGTATAAACCCTGCTGGATTCGATCTATTTGTAGCGGAAATTTTTACATTCAATACAAATTCTACTTTATATTTTGTCATTTATTACCAACACCTTCAAAATAAGCTATCATTCTCAAGTCTCCATCACATTTTCAGAATGATGGTCATCATTTCGTACTTTTCCTTGTTGAACATTTTTTTATTGTCGATTGATGAATATAGATAACTGAAGACTTTTAATACTATTTCTCAAAAATCTTCTTATACATAAGTTATACATAAGTTATACATAAATTTTGGAAACTTGTTTCGAAGATCTTTAATTTAATGTTTTCACGGTTCCGATATTGTGTAAAGCCATTTATAATTCCATATGACTAAACATTGAATTAGGCAAATGGATTCCGATATGTTCAAAACCTTATCCTTGTTACATTTATTGTCATGTTCTTCAATTTGGTTATTTTCCTCCATTTTTGATTATTTTGTCCAAAGGATCATTAAAATGTTAAAAGCAATCTGAAAACACCAAATTTTAAACATAAAAATGAAATTAGAAATAATGAAAGAAAAAATTAATAATTTAATAATTGATTTAATAATTGGTTTAATAATTGATTTAATAATTGATTTAATAATTGATTTAATAATTGATTTAAAATAATGAATTTGATGGCAAACAAACGTACGTTTTTTGCCTTTTTATATTATGATTCTTATATTTAAACAAAGTAGTTTTCCATCAATATTATCTGTTTATCATTTAATTTTAATATAATTATGTGAATAATCGATCACACCGCAGTAAGATTTCATTATTTTCTTTTTTGATCTCTCGTTAATTCTACAAAACAGCGACATCTCGCTATTACGAATCTCTCTCGTTCGAATGCTCCAATAACCTTTGTGAGGTGTTTTCAGCTGAGAATTGAATATTTCAATAATTTATTTAAATAATTTAAAATGATAATTAATGAACATTTAAAATTTTATAATAATTTTTAAATTAAAGATAAATTTTAAATAAATAAATTATTTTGGAAATATTTATTCAAGGTTGAAAATTTGTTTGAAAGTTATACAATATTTCATAAAATAAATACTTGGAATTATGACATTATCTTTTGAACCGGATCTGAAAAATAATTTGGAAAATGTTCAAGCAGCTTCTAATAATCTTAAAGGAAAATTTAAAGGAAAATTTATTACAGCACTAATAATATATATTGATCGTTATTTCTATTGCTCGGATTGATCGTAAATTAATTATATAAATGAAGAACAAAATCTCTCGTAGCCTCTCCATTTCAAGGAGTTTGCACTCATCTAATGCGATATATTAACTAAATTTCTTACTTAAACAAAATCGTGCATTATGTTTAAGGTTTTACATTACAGTACAATGGTTTTTCTCTATTAATTACTGCGCTTATTTACGGATTTTTTTACGCTAGCTATTGTTGTCGCTTCGAAGAAATTCCCTAATTCAAACGAGGTGGATTTTTATTGATTTGAATTAGTGAGGTGCCATAGTAATACGATTTAGAATTTATTCGCAAACATAATATAAATTATTATGAAATTTCTTTTCTAATCTTTCGAGTTGTCGATAAATTATCATGTAAACTATTATTAATCTGACTTTAGGCGTGATTTAATAGCAACATCAACGAACTATGAGCAACGTCGTAAAGTTTATTGAATGGCACAACTGCAATATTGTGTCAGTTATATGTGTATACATTTCTTATACGTCACAAGAATGTGCCATTTAATGTCTCCTAAGTCTCAAATAAATCATTTTGGAATTTTGACCCAATTTCAATCATTCTATTTAAATTTACCCGTATACTATTCTAACTAAATAGGACAAGTATCATTTCTTCCAGGAATTGTACGAGTACTATTCATCAAATATTTCCAGTTACCAGCGAACTTCTGTGAATTTCAGATTCTCAGATCTCCAGTTACTCTTTTAACTTTAAAGGTATATAAATTGAGTCTAAATGAGTTATTATTGCTTGTTGGCATAACTTTTACTGGCTTCGTGTTTAAACTATATTTGTAAACCTTTGGAACCTTACTTATATGTTTTGAAGTGTGACATAACGTGTGAATTTTACAGTCCTACTTTTCTGTTCCACTTCCACACTGTTTCTATGGTTTCCATGTATGAAATATTCATGTAAGAAATTTGCACTTGTATAACCTCTATTTAAAGACTTCATAAGCTCCATCCCCATATTCGATACCCGCAGCTATTTTCACTTTCTTCGTTCGTTATCTTCGATACAGGTTTTCATTTATAATTAATTATCAATTTATTGTTAAAATTAAGATGTAGTTGCTATTTTTTCTCTAGCTGTGAATTATTAATCAACATATGACTTTTTAATGCCTATTTATTTGATCTCAAATAATTGAAAATAGATTTTAAAAATTCAATCAAAATTCACCTCGAGCCCGGATCATAAATATTTTAATTTTCTATGTTAATAACAATGAGTAATCATATGTAATTTCACATATTTATAATCTGATTGTATTCTATTAATAATTTGGTTGATAATACAATAAAACACTTAAAATAGATGTTTAGTTAGCACATTGATATCATTATCTATATCAACTTTCTAGTGCACTTTTGTTGCTAGAAAGTTTTTTTAACATACTGATTTTATTATAATAATTTTTATTTTTGTGATATCATTTTTCTAGAATTTTAAATTTGAAAGAACAAGGTCCAAAATTATTAAAAAGAACTCTACCTGATGCATTTCTTGAACCGGATATTGAAGAGAATAATAATATTTTACCCGAAGAGTTTCAATTAATTTTAGATTCCATTAAAGTTTTCGGGCATTTAGAAAAGAATTTTTTAGTTGAATTCTGCAAAAATGTTGAAACTATAAAATTAGAAACCGGTCAATTTCTTTTCAGAAAAGGTGATATCGATGATAATGTTTTTGTAGTCAAAACTGGGAAAATTAGAGTTTATATTGAAGAGGTAATAATAATAATAATAATAATAATAATAATAATAATAATAATAATAATAATAATAATAATAATAATAATAATAATAACAATAATAAATAAAAAAAATAATAAATAATAATAATAATAATAGTAATAATAATTATAATTATAATAATTAACAAAACAATAATTTTAATTTTAAAAAATAATAATTAATAAAATATAATAATTATAAATAATAATAAAAAATAATATAAATAAAATATAATAATAATAACAATAATAAATAAAAAAAATAATAATTAATAATAATAATATTAATAATAATAATAATAATAATAGTAATAATAATTAACAAAATAATAATTAATAGAACTATATAATTATAAATAATAATCAAAAAATAATGAAAAATTATAATAATAATAATAATAATAATAATAATAATAATAATAATAATAATAATAATAATAATATTCAATAATCATTACAACTTTCACTACAATTTGGATTATAAGTTGCTCTTGTTAACAAACGGGTTTGACTAATAACGCTATTAGTGCTTTAAAGTATTAATGATATCGATGGTAATAATTAAAATAATAAATTAACTAATAAATAATGTTCGCATAATTACACTAAGTGAAATAATTTTTAATTGCCGTAAATTTTTGATAACATTCTATATTTTGTCGTTTTATCATTAATAATAAATAACACTGTGTTAATTATGCGTAAACTTTCCATTGGTTATTATTTCTAATAATATAATATTAGAAATTATTCAAAGGTTAATTACAATAAGATCTAATACAGTGCTTCTCATCCTGTTATGCTCTATGTCCCCAACAACAGAGTTTAAAAGTCAAATTTCTCCAGTTTTTGTATTAATTAATTAATTATTTTACAAGCCCCTACCTAAAAATTTCAATTTTGCTTATATGTTAATACCTTGATTTAATATATCTAATATCATTTAATTGAACAAAAACAATGAAAAGATAACAACTTTAAAATTTATTTCACAATTTGGTTGAGTTTATGAAAGAGTAGAAAAAATTTGTATAATATCCAAACACGACTCAAGCAAGAAAAATGTGCAAACAAACGATAAAATGGACCTAACAAAGATGCGACTGTTTTTAGGAATTTTTTTTAATGAACTTGGAAATTATTTCCGAAGCCAGTTCTCGAAGTACACTTTTATTTTGGGAAACGAAGAAAGAAATTCATAATTTTTAATTGTTTATTATTAATAATGGTTTTTAAATTATTGGAGATTGGCTTAATAGAGTTTAAAATCTTGATAATATTTATTTGATTATTTATTAAATTTAACAATTAATAATTTACATATTTTTCGAAAATTTTAAAAAAATCTGAACAATAAATTGTTTAACGGCAAAATGTTTGAAAAATAAATTGAACACTCAAACACAACACAGTAAGAAATGATTGTAAACTTTCGCAACGTCGAAATAGTTTATGGAATAAAAACTTTTAAAAATTGTATTTTTTGGGAAAAGGTGACAGATTAAAATTAAGAATTCGATGATAAAAACACGGCTAGATTCAATTTTTTCAAAATATGAGTGAGTTGTCAAGAACATAAAGAGAAAAAACAGAAAACGATGAAAACGAATTTTAAGTGGTTATTTTGAATACCAAAATGTTCGTTGAGCTTTGTAAAATTACAAAGCTCAACGAACATAACTTGAAGTGAAAAACTTTAAGATATTTAAAAACCTAAAAAAATTTATCCAATAAATTTTTGGCATTTTAGCCCAAAATGGATAAATAAAATAAAAATATGTGACTAATAATATAGAATATAAAATTTAAGTTAAAAAGTAATAAAACTCACTTTAAATTGCTAAAATATCCAAGACCAAAACAAATTCATAAATTGAATGAAAATAACTATAAATTTGCACACCAACATGTATTTATAGAATTTACAATCTTTTACTATACAACTAAAATTACGTTATTTATTTCTATGTTGATGTAGTAGCTTTGTCATAATAACAAATACATATTATTTTAATTTATTATCAGAAATAATTATTTACAAATATATTTTTAATCTTATAAATGGATTGGTGAAATAATGTTGTAATGACTAATAATATTCAGGATGAATTGAAAATGACAATTCATGAAGTACAAAGAGGTGGTAATATTCACAGCCTATTATCGGTCCTTGATGTTATAACTGGCAATATTCAACCGTATAAAACCGTTAACGCATTAGCTATAGCTCCATCAGAAGTGATACAGCTAAAGGCACAATCGTTTTTGGCAATGTTTCAAGAATCTCCAGATAGTATGGTTCGTATAGTGCAATTGATTGCCACGCGATTACAAAGAGTTACTTTTCTTTGTCTTCACAATTACCTTGGACTAAGTTCGGAATTAATTAATAAAGTAAACTTTTAAATTGAAATAATTTTGCCTGAATATAACTATTAAAATCTATCCTTTCAAATTAACCCAAAATAACATCAAATAATTAAATAGGTGTTTCGATGATTATTTTATGTTATATCTTTGGGTAATATATTATAAATTTTTCACATTCTATAAAACATAAAATTGATCAATATTTAAAAAAAGAACTTAAAATGAAATAAATTGAACGTCACAAAAATATAATAGTTTTTGTAGTAAATATATTAAGTTATATAAATGAATTGGGTGAATGTGTCTAACACTGGTTGTCTCTAATTCTGTGCACTATATTTGTGCACTATATTTGTGCACTATATGTATGAAAATAGCATGAATTACTAGAAATAAGTCATACTGGATGCAGTAGCGTAACTATATGCCCGCAACTGCGGGTGGAGGCAGGCAAAAGGCATGAAATATTGTAATTAATAAATGCACAATAGAAAAACCGAAATCGAAACTCCTTGTAATGACTGTAATATGCTGACGTCATTAGCCTCATTGCTAAGTTTCCGTCGGCCGTCGTTGATATTTATTTAAAAAAGTTTCTTTAAATAAATTAATAAAATAGTTTTTTTATAATACAGTAAAACCTCTAACTTAAAAATTTTGGTTCCGAAAATTTTTCCCGATTTAAGGGGGTTATAAATTTTAGTAAAAAATACAATTAAATTATTTTATTAATAAAATTATCCAAAGATGTTTATTTTTTCTTGATTCTCAAAATTTAAGATGCTCCTTTTTAATATCAGTTTCAATATCCATAATTTTCAACAATATAGCAGGGTGGTTTTGAATTGAAAATGTACGAAGTTGGTACCGAAAATCTTTTCCGATTTAGAGAGGTTTTACTGTATAAAAATATACGATTATTATTACTATTTTTTTAATTATATAGCAACAAAACATTAGATCAGGATTACAGTACAAAATTTAGATTTAAAAATAAAAAATTGTGCTTATTATGGCTACTAAGCTGCTAAGTAGAGCACCTAAACGACGGAAGAAGAATTTACAAAACGAACTTTAAAAACGATGTAGAATTGACTCATTTTTGTTATCGGCACATGCTTAAAAGGAAGAAACACAATCTTTTACAAATGTACTTAATTTAGAAAATGAACAGGATCCCCAGGAAGATATCAGAGGTAGTGAAGTCAGTGAACTACAGATAAATAAAAATTCTCAAGTTAACAGTTTTAATGACAATACCGTGGCATTAATCTTGAAGCTATTGACCATAATTAATCTAACATCGCGCAAAAAAGAAAAGGATGTCATCTTTAAGACTTAAGAAATCCATTGAACATTTTGAATTTGTTTTCCTGCTCGTTATGTTTTCTAATATACTTGGAGCAATAGACGTATAAATATCTACAAAACAAGAACACAGATTTGTTTATTGCAACACAACATCTTGAAAGTACATTGGAGACAACAACAAATTACTGATTGAATTTCGACGAAGCTAAAAATGAAGCAGTTGCAGTTGCTAGCAAGTGGGATGTTAAAGTAAAATATAAAGACAAAAGAGTTAGAAAATTAAAGTGACATTTTGATGATTTAACCGATGATCAGAGATTGACTGACCCAGAAGACACGTTTCGAGTTAATATTTTTAACCGTGTGTTAGATATTGTGAACTATCAATTGAAAACTAGATTCCAAGGAATGTATGACATTGTAAGCAGTTTTTCGGTACTTTTTCCAGCAACTCTTCTCGCAGAGGATGATAACAACATTATCAAAGCTGCTTTGTCATTACAGGAAAAATAGAATACTCATTTGTACTGACAGTACTGTACTAAATACAAATTGTTGTTGATTTATGATTTCATAACATTAAATAAAACAATTTTTAGTTGTGGCATAATATTACAAATTAATAATAAAAAAATATCATAAATTAAAATCATTAAAATGTATTCCTCAAAAGTGAGTGGATAATTAAAAACATAAAATTATTGTCTATCAGATTGTCATTGGCTGTATGGGGGGCCATTTTGAAAGTATTGCAGGGGCCCAGAATTTAAAGTTACGCCACTGACTGGATTAAATCTGTAACTTATTTTCACGAAATACACTGTAAAACATGTTTTTTCTAGTTCACTAATTTACAGAATTTTCGTAAAACTTTCAGATAGATTTTTATTTATAATGGACGATTAAATGAAAATAAATGTAATTCTAAATGAAAAAAAGACAAATCAAAGGTAAACAAAAATAAAAATAATAAGTATGGGGAAATTGCACAATAACGAGTAAAAAAGAAAAGTCGTCTATTTGCACAATGATATATTGTAAACCGGTTATCATGGAATGAAATCATTTATAATAAAAGAAGTTAATCAAAAATATTAATGAAACATACAAATGTACCTGTGTAACACAAGATAACAACACAGTAAAAAATCTATGTAAAATTTCGATTTCTGTAAACATTGCTTGGAATAAAAACATTTAAAATTTTTATTATTTATGAAAAGAAATGGCAGATAAAAATTTAGAATTTAATTTCGAAGTCACTATAAAATTTAATTTATAAAAAGAGTTGTTGATGAAATGATAAAATAAAATAATAAATAATGAGAACTAATTTCATTTTAGGATATCCTTGATAATATATGAAAGTTCATTTGATCTATAATTTACAAATTTGGAGAGAGACTTAAAATAGTTAACAGGAGCTAAAAACATTATCTTATAAATATTCCTCTTTTTTTCAAAAGATATAAATAAAATGAAGATATATGACGAGTAGTATAAAAAGTTCAAAATTATTAAAACTTTAAATTGTAACAAATCATAGAAATCTAAATTTTGTAAATTCATAATATGAAAAATTAATTCTTGATAAATTATCAGTCATCTATTGTTTTCCACGATTTTATTCCATAACAACCAGTCTTATTACACTATAGCACAGTAATGCACAATAATACATCCGATTTCATGCGAAAAACTTTTATTATATAAATACACAAACTTAATTATATAGTAATAACTCTCACAAATTACATTAGGGCGTACTTTTATATACTTTTTTCGAGCACCTGATTTTACCCATCGCTAGAGTCGGAAAATTTTATCCGTGTATGAAAAATGTCGAAGTTTAATGTATATACAGGTGTTTCCATAAGTCCATGTGTATTTAAAAATACTTGTGGTTTTATATGTATATTTACAGGATTAGAAAGCTAGGCATATCTATATTTTTGGTATTTAAAAATGTTATTTATTATTTGTTTGAAATATGAGAATAACTGATGTGATTGCTAGAATTTCTAAAAATCAACTGGAAAAGGTTTTTCGAGTACTTCAGAATCCCATTTCCCTTTGTTTTAGCAATGATGGCTGACATGTTGAAAATTAACAGGAACTGTAAAAAATTGAAGGGTTTCTTCTTTCTTTTGCTTTTTATGGATTATTTCTATTACATATGGTTGCATAGCAACAGGTATTTTAATTAGACATGAACTTCATGGACATGGTATTAAACATCAAGTACTATGATAAATAATTGGCAATTATAAATAAATGATTTCTAATAAATACAATGTCAGTTGAAAAGAAATAAGATGTGAAAATTGAAAAAAGTTCTTATCTACATCATTTAATTGAATCATTTTTAACCTAAAATTATTATTTTGAAATCAGAACTTTTTTTGAGTTTTTATTATAAGAAATTTTTTGTAAATATCATTTTATTTGAAATAATTATATAAATATATATAGCATTTATAAAAAAATTATTAATACAACAAATGGTATGTTAGACGTAGTGGCTCGTTGCCTTAATTTCTCGATATCAGTTCTATTGAGTTTTTGTCGAACGAACTTCACAGGAACTCGGAGCGCGTTTTTGGTGACATGTGATTGAACATAATTTTAGTATCTATATTATTTAAATAAAAAATTATAGAAATTTAAAAAAATTATTAAAAATTGTTAAATGGAAGTTCAACAATTTAATTTCATATTCAGGAAATAATTGAATTTTTTGAATAGATAGTTAGTTGTGAACCGTAGGATTTAATACCAGCATAATGTTCAAATGAAAAAGTTGGAAGCATTATTGAAAGTTACTATATAATTTCTAGGTTAATTTAGCCTTGCCTAATTCTAAAGTAGTTCAAATGAGCCGGAAAATGCCAAGCTTATCAAATAAAAATCTCATTCATAGATTATCTGGGGGTCTAAGTCCAAACGATGTGCCATTAAGAACTAAAGGAAATTCCAAAAAAGCTTTACCTAAAGTCAATTTTCAACAAGATGATTTCGAAGTTGATGAAAGTAATTTATATTTTACTCAACATAATAATTTTTAAAATAATTTTCCTTTTATTAATGTCTATTAATTTTTCCCCATATTTTGAGTTTTTATCAATTAATATAAATTGTCGAAATAATAACAATTTAACTTTATTAAACTTGTTTAAAAACTTTTTGAAAAAATATATATTAGTAACTATTTAGAGATTTAAAAAAGCTCAAAAAATTAATTTCATCACACTTTCTAATCAAATTAAAAAAGAGCTTATTTCGCATTGAAATATATTAGGAGAACATTTCAATAGCAAACATGCTTCTAAGAATGCGCAGGTTTAGTTTAGTTTGAAAATTGAAATTCCTATCTTCTCATTAGTCACATTTTACCGAAAAAATATTGAAAAAAACATTTTTGAATACCCTCTATTCTGTGTCTAATCATTCACGAAAATGGCTCTCATTCGAAAGATCCAAATATAAGATGTCTTGTTTCTCGGCTTATTTCGGGCTATTATGGTAATACTCATCAATAACTTTTAAAAATTTTGTTTTATTTGCATTAAACACTTGTTAAAAATTATTCATTTTTAATGTTTTAAAAAAAGGCTTAATTAGTAGAAATTGTGAGTATTATACTCGGAATATTATGGTAAATTAAATAAAAATGGAAACACTGTCGAAAATTAGTACTAAATCAAAAGCAATTTCTATTTTTAATTTGGATAAAGAAAAAAATTGAAAATAAAATTAGATCAATGGTGAAAAGGATAAAACATTTGGCTTTCATCAATTTTATTTCTATACATTAAATGTCATTTTATACGTTTTATATGTATTATAATTATTTGGAACTGTCGCTTACCTAAAAACCAGCGGGTGTTGATTGGACAGAATACAATATTGTTTTTATCGAGTGAAGTCATTAAAATGTGGCAACCATAAGTAAAAAAGAATTAAACATTTATGACAATGATTTAATTATAAGAAATTTTCACTAAAACATTCGTTTTACGATATATTTCGACGGTTTTACTGACAGGAGAACAGTCGAAATATATCGTAAAACAAATGTTTGATTGGCACTTTCATTTCATATAAGTAAAAAAAATAATTATTCTTGAAATGTTAGCATCGTGTAAGTATTTTCTCAATAATTAAAATTAATTTCTTTAATATGTTTTGATACAATAATAACAATAACACTTTAAATCTATTCCAATATTTGTGCTGAATTTGATACTTTTAATTTCACTTACTTTAAGTCTTACTATAATGATCTGAAAATCAAAGCAAAGAGTATCAGTAAGCTTAACAAATTTAAACATTTATTTTCAATTTTAAAACCAAGAAACATAATTTGTTTAATCGATTAAAACTAATTGTCATAATTGATTGCGCTGGCCGACACAATGAAACTTTTTTTATTCTTACAGGAAATAATACACTTTTCTGAATATATCTTTTTTGTTGATTGCACATCTGTTTTCACCTTATAACTGGCTCGTTTAGTATTTGAAATGAGGTTACGTTTTAGTATAATTTTATGGAAACAAATTCGTGTCATAAATCAAATGTATAAAAGAATTTTCTAAGAACTTAAATATGCATTGTACTTTCAAGTAATACACAGATTTGTAATTATATGCTACAAATTACATTTTAAAGAAAGAATATATACATTAACAGGTCTTATTAATATGGAGAGTTTAATTTCCAATTATAAACAGGATCTGGATTTTCACGATGCAATATTAATCAATGTTCGACCATTATGATTTTATCTCAAAATTTATGATGGCAAGGTTCATAGTTTGCACCAAAATTTTTTTGAAGAAAATCTAGATGAAAATGCAGGAATTGCATTTCTATGGACATTCAATATTATTTTTATATATTCATTGTGGCAGCTTTCAATTGATCCGTATATAATGGAATAATTAATGTTGTCCTAACCTACCTATTTTAGGATTAATTTCCTCAAGACTTATAACATAATATACCATAGTTTTTTAATTATCTTGCAAAATTTATAAACTTCGTCATTAGAAAATTTTCTTTGATGACAGAAAATTAAACAAAATTCTATATTGACTCATGGACAATCATTATTATAAGGCACAAAATGACATTAATATCAAAGCAAATTATGAATTTACAATATTTACTCATTATATTACCTAAAATATACAGTGGTTGATAGATGGTTGATTTAAATGATAAAATACCAATTGAGTTGCTTATTTTGAAAGTGGGACAAGTTCATTTTTTGTTATAACGAGATATTTAAAGATCTGCGTTTTAATAAATTTTAAAATATTGATACGTTCTAGCAATCGACTTTAGTGTGATTTATATCTACCCAATAATGTTAATTAAAGATGTTTGACGAAAATACAAAAGGTTGCATGTGTGTGACTTGCAATACTTTCAAAATAAACAGTTCAATTATTGTTGCAGTAATATAGCAAACAATAAAGTAAATTATAATTCAATTTATTATTATTAATGTTGATCTATGCATATAAAATATATTTTAGACCAATTTGGAAGTCGAAGCCAATCACCGGGTGTATTAAATAGTCATCAAGTATATACAAATGAGAGTCCATTAAATAATGTGTTTGAATCTCTGGAAAAAGATGACATGCCGATAGATGGAGTTGAACTAGAATATGGCGAAACTCCTGTCGGTAATTAGACTCATACGAATTCACTTAATACAATAAATAATCATTCTTCCTTTTTATTTTCAGTAAGAAAACTCAGTGTAAATGAAGATAAAAAACGATTGTCTGCTAAAATGTCTCGCAACACCTCACTGTTTGCGAAATTTACACAGAAAGAGATTGATCCTGTAGCGTCTTTCAGTTCTGCTGAATTATTAGATGCTGCTAAAAGTGATATTTCGCAATTACTCGGATTAAAAGTAACTCAATTTTTAAAACTTATTAAAATTTGTCTCATAATCACATTGAAAAACAAATTTGAAGAATTTTTTAAGTTTATTCATATTTTTAAATTATTAACCAATAAACTAACTGATTTTTAAATATTTAACTTGATTTGATTATTTATTGTTTTTATTGATTTTATTGATTATCATTACTTATTGATTTAACGATTTTGAATTATTTTTCATATAGATCTTAAAATTTAAATATAATATTTATGTTTCGTGATCTGAATTTCTCTTACAATGATTAACTAATCTCAGTGGATTTAAAATAGTTAACAAAATCAATTGTTGATGTAATGTTTTCATATAACAATAATGCCAATAATTAATAATTATAATATCATAAACATAAAAATGAGACTGGTTTAAATACTTAAGAAATACCACTCGAAAAAATATCACTTATACGATATATTTTTTACGTTTATTCATATTTTCAAATTATTCCCAATAAACTAACTGATTTTTAATATTTATTTTGATTTTATTATTTATTTATTTAACTCAATTGTGTTATTTTTCATATTGATCTTAAAATTTAATTATAATTTATGCTTCATGATCTGAATTTCTCTTAAAATAATTGATTAATCTCAATAGATTTAAAATAGGTATTTAAACTCAGTTGTCGATGCAATAATAATAATCTTTATATAATAATGTTAATAATAATTATAAAGTAATGATTGCTTGGTAACAGCATTAATTAAATTTAAAGAAATAAATAATAATTTAAGCCATTTGCTGCGAATAATATATTTAATACAAATAAAAAATTTCGACTATAATATAGCCCTTGTCAATTTTCAATAATAATTAGAATAGCATAAAAATTACACTGATATAAATATTTATGAAATGCCACTTGAACATCACTTATACGATATATTTTGACAATTCTTCTGTCATCATGAGGTAGAAAAGAAAAAAACAATATAGATTTTAAATCAAATAATATTTTAATTTAAAAATCTTATTAAAAATAAATTTTCTTAAACACTCATTCACAATTAAAAAATTTTAAATTTTACCAAACATCTTTTATTAACTAAATATCGAAAAATTGATGGCCCATTTTTAATAAAAACTTGAAAACGCCAAACAAACGAAATATATTTCGATGACATTATCCTGATCATCGGTCTGTCATCATACTGATAACTAGGATAATGTCCTTGAAAAAATATTTCGTTGGTTTCGGAATTTTTATTAAATTTAATAATTTTTACATTCTTATATTCAAAATATTTTATACATTAGTTTTCCAACTACCACTTTATTGACTAATCTTTACCTTTATATGTCGTTATAAATTTGTCAATACAAATATTCATTTAATTTGGGTTTATTTGTTTTACACTGATAACTCGGAAGTTGCTTTTGTGGACCAAATTTGGCGCTAAGATAACGACTTCTGATACAATTTTCAGTAGTGCAATGTATAGATGGATTTTAAAAATAAATATAATATAATTTTAAAATATTAAAAAATATCAATCCGTTGCGCCGTATGTACGTTTTTTACGCAGTTTCTATTTTTTCTTATTTATATACTTCTCGTTTTTAAATATCTACCATTTTTCATTTTATATCCACGTTTTTCGAAACATAATCACTTCATATAGTCCTAGAATAATTTGCGTCATTTGCGTTTTTTTTATTTGAAATTTTTTTAAACACTTTAAAATTCACTTTTCATGGCACTTCGAGTTGATTTATTGAATGCGTCGTCAAATATTTTAAAGAAATTTGACAATTTATTGTTCTGCTGAGTCAAAAGCGTGTTTTTATGCAGATCCTCTATTTTTCTTTTTTATATGCTTTTCGCAGTTAAATATCGAGCTACTGTCAGTATATAAATGATATTCACATTATAATAAACACAATCACCTGATATTGTTCAAATAAAGTTTCGGTCATTTGACGGGTATGACACAACGAATGTNTTTGAAATTTTTTTTAAACACTTTAAAATTCACTTTTCATGGCACTTCGAGTTGATTTATTGAATGCGTCGTCAAATATTTTAAAGAAATTTGACAATTTATTGTTCTGCTGAGTCAAAAGCGTGTTTTTATGCAGATCCTCTATTTTTCTTTTTTATATGCTTTTCGCAGTTAAATATCGAGCTACTGTCAGTATATAAATGATATTCACATTATAATAAACACAATCACCTGATATTGTTCAAATAAAGTTTCGGTCATTTGACGGGTATGACACAACGAATGTTTTTTTTGTAATTTTACATGTTTGCGGAAATACAATTTAGAAATATGTATTTTTATTGAATTTAGCGATAATATATTGAAACCGTCAAGTATTTCACAGAAATTTGAAAATATCAGAATATTATGTCATGTGCGTTTTCTTTTTTTTTTATTTCCTCTATTTATGACTCAAAATTGTTCTAATGTAATTTCGCTCATTTGACGGATATAATGCAACGATGTCTTTTTTAAATATACAAATTTACACAATAAAATTTATAAATATCTCTACTTGTGGCATTTAGAAATTGTATATTAAATACGAAAAGTAATTGGTTAAAAGTTTGGTCTATGATTTAATTAAAACAAATTTACTTTTATCTTAGACAACAGAGTCACTGGAAAGTCTAAAATTAAGTGTCATACTGGGTGGTACAACATTAGTAAAAGAAGGTGATGAAGACACTGATGTATATTTTATTGTGACTGGAGAAACTTCATGTGCTTCAGCATTCAGTTGGTAATGAATCATCAAAGGTAAATTTTAATTTTTTAATATATTTGAATATATCTTTCGATTAAATATAATTTTTGTCACTATAACTATCTTTCACGCAGTCTGGAGATGTTCGTTTTTCCGAAAAAGTTCTTTTGCAGTGCGTATCATATGACTTACTTAACATTTATAAATGCCTTTTTCGTTTATATTTTTACATAATCATTATTTTCAAATATTTCCCTAGGATTTGAAAGAGAAATAAATCGATTTTAGAAAAGTAAGATAATTATTATCTATTGAAAAATACATTGTGGTTCGAATTAAGTAGATCTTTTATCAGTTGTGGAGTCGCTGATTTACATATTAAGTTATTCGTAAAAAATAACGAAATTTAAGTCAAATCGAACATTATTCTCTTATGTCAAAAGATAACTATTCAATCCCGAACAGTTTTTTTCAAAACGGGATTCTGATTTATAGATATTGTATTTCATTAAATACCGTATATACTCGCATATAAGCCGACCCCCCCCCCCAATTTGGTTGATTAAAATGTCAAAAATCGATGATCCGCGTGTAAGCCGACCTAATAAAAATGATATTTTGGGTAATATATAATTATTTTAATTAAAAGTAGGTTCGCGTATAAGCCGGCCCATCAATTTGGGGAAAAAATTAATCCAAAATTACTAGGCTTATACGCGAGTATATACGGTAAATGTATTTATAGTAATAATAAAACATTTTAAAATTTAAATAAACACTATTTCATAAGATAATTATTTTTTAATCTCGGAATTTATATTTTGGAATAATACTAATTCAAAACCATAATCAGATCACATTACTTTTTCAATATGATACTTGCGAATTACTAATTTAAACAATGTATTAAATTGAAAATCAATATTAAATTCAATATATCATTTATTATTCGTAAGTTCGAAAAATCGAAATCACTTAAAATATTAGTATTTTCAATCATTGCTCTTATTTAAAATTTTTGCAATTTCAGTTGCTGGAGCAATCAAACAGAAATAGTCATGATTTTTTTGTCGACAGTCATTTAAAATTTCATATATATATATATATGTTTATATTTTGTTTGTTTTTTACTAATTAATGTTAAGAACAACTATTCGCTGAAACTTAGATAGCTTCCTATAAAAAATTATAATTTAAAGTGATATTATTAATACACTCTAAAAATTATATAAATCTTAAAAATTTCAAATTTAATTTAAAGAAATTTCATCTATTATAAGAAACTTAAAAACAACCTACCATGAAAAAATGTTCAAACTAACTAAAACAATCAACACAGGCAGAAAGAATAAACAGGGAATGCCGAAAATTCTAAATAAATCCACTTTAAAGAAAAACTCCATCTTCACGAAATAAATACTAATGCTAAATTTACATTCTTTTGGACATTTGGTTTGAGTAAAAAAGTTTTGAAAAAATGTTAACCAAATAACGCAATTTGGAAAAATCTATGCAGTGACAATTGATAGTTATTTAGACACCGTGCAAGTTTGAAAGACGCCAAACGAACCAATACAAATATTATTTTATATTTTTTAATCTTTTAGAAGTGCAGTCTGTATTATTGTAATTGAAAATATTGTGCTCTAAAAATATTATTAAGTAAAACCTTAGAACTATACAATACTTTTAATTTAATTTGATATATTTTATTTTTTTGATACGAAATAAAATTTTAATATTATATTGTTATCGGAATTATGGATGTATGAAAAGTTTAAAGTCCATGGGGTGTGTAAAAGTAGTTGATAAAAATTAGATCACAAAATATGGCATTATTTAATAATTTTATATATATATATATATAATTATTATTACTATTATTATTTTGTATATCAACAGTAAATATCAGCAATGTGTAAACTTTTGTATATGGTAATAACCAAATTTGGATTTGAAAATAATTTTACCAAATAAACTGAAATATCAAATTTCCTTTCCATCAGAAATAGAAATTATTATAATTGGTTTATTTAAACCCAAATATTTCACTGTTGACTTTGATTTTTTTATTTAATATTTAAGTAAATTATTCAAATCTTCAATTTTTATTGAATAATAATTGTAATCGGGTACTGAAATTTATTCATTTATCATATAGTTATGGTTACACACAAACTTAAATGGCAACAATTTATATAAACAACAGAGAGAGACTAATTCATTTTATAAAATGTCAAAAATATTCATCTATAACTTGACTAAAATATTTAAAGATAATTTGCTTTTCAATAATTGAAAGATTTATTTCAAAATATTATTTTATTTTGAGATTACACCGCCAACTGAGTCTGGAAGTTTTTGAAGCACGCTATTGTTGATTTTCTTCCAAGAACTTGGCATAACTTCTTTCGAGTCCACGATTATTTTAAATTCAGTATTGTTTCAACCTCCTTCACCTATAAATTTTGAAGTTATGTGACCGTCCAAAAATGGAAATAAAAAGATCAAAGTTGTTAAGTATACTCTATTTTTGTGCAATATTTAAAATTAAGTTTCAATACTGTTTAACATTTTTTCATTGAAAAATCGTCCCAAACAATAATACCTCATTCTTACATTGTCTCCTATTTGCAGATATTCTTTGAAAAAGCCTTGCTTATAATATGAATAAGTTTTTATATGATCTACTCTAGAGTCCATTTCTATTTTAAAAAATAATTATTTCAGATGTCATCATTATTCGTGACTCATCCGGGAGAATTATGTGGAGTGGAAACTCTCATAACAACTGAACCGAGTTTCTATACTATTAAAGCTTTAAATCCTGTCAGAATTGTAATTATTTATCGAGAATTACTTTATTCATTAATCAAAGTTGATTCCGAAATTCTGCTAAAATTGAGCAATTTACTTGTTCGAAGAATGTCTCCATTTCTAAGACAAATTGATTTTGCTTTGGAGTGGAGTAGTATTAAAGCAGGTTATCCACTGTACAAGTATGTTATATTTAAGCTTTCTTCAATGTTATCGCTTTTCGGGTGTGGTTATTGTAAAAATGCATGTTTTGTGCAAAATTAAAAAGTCTTAAATTCTTGAAAAATACATATTGTAAAAACTATCATGTCGAAACATTTGTGTTGTCTACTCAAAATAACGATTATATAAGCAAACAATTAAAGTCCTCAGATTTCAGGAACACTTTTGTACGTCTGGTCCTTGTCCATTGTACAACCTGTACAATATATTGCTACACCACTGTTTGTCTTGAAATGATTTCTAATATTAATCTTTATTCCACCATACACCTTTTTTATGATAATTGTTATGATAAATTCAGTACTGTTTCGACTTACCGCATTTCGTATTTATGCCGTATGAATATGTTAATAAGTTTTTAAAAATATTAAATGAGTTAAATTTTAATAAAAAATAATTCATTCATTTGACAGTAAACGAGTATTTGAGGCATTTCCACGGCGCCTGTCAACCCTAATCTCTCGAATGTTTAAATTGAAGATTATAATCTAGAAATAATAATGAATTATTACATAGATGAAGAATTCGTGATCATTGAATTCAACCGTTATTCATAAACATGGACATTGCTTCTGAATTAGCGACTTATTTAAAAATGTGGTTTGATAACTAGGTTAAAACGGAATGGTTTCAAAGTTGAATCTTTTGTAGACATTATTGGTTGGTTTAATGTTGGTTTAATTCTAACAGAAAGGTGACAGGGAATACTAATATAGAAGATGCTCTCTCATTGTACCTGGTTTCTGATTTGTCATTATTATTAATAATAATTCAATAAATTAAAAGTTTTATGTTTTATATTTTATGTAATTTATATTTACAAAATTAAGCAGATTTTTTATGATTCAATCGATAAATTATAGTAGTGCACTCAATATATTGACATAGAATATCCTTTTATTTATACAGCACACAATTTTGCTCACTTCTCTATTAAGGATTAATTTACTTATTATTAATCTTAGGTAATTCACAATAATACTAAATTCCTATTTGTTTTAATCGATTCGTATTTGTGTATATTGATTATTAATGTGAATTTTGAATAAATAACAATTTTATTGAATTCAATTTATTATTGAGATTATCTTTGAATTCCTCATACAAAGCGTGATATGGTCGGTTATGTATTAAAATCCTCTGTGGTCTTATTTAGTTTCTAGAAATGTTTCTAAATATGGGGAAATTTAATTATTTAAAGCATTGTTTCCCGTTGTTATTAAAGCTTAACTAGGTAGGAATTATTAATAGAGAAAAGTTTTCTCTTGTGTAACTTCCTATTTTTTAATTTTTAACATTCAAATTTATTTTCTAAGATCCAGAAATATGTGATAAAAATTAAATGATAGTGTCAACTTCAGGATAGTGTCAACTTCATGGAAAGTACGCAATATGTTTATTAATAAGTCAAAGACTCCGGTTGAATTGTGTTCCGATCTCGTTTATCAGTTTACATGTAATGGGTGTAATGCCACATACATTGGAGAGACTTCCCGTCATCTCTGTATTCGAGCTCGAGAACATTGTAGACCGAAGTCTTTGACCCATATTGGTGAGCACAATAAGGGCTGTAAGATTAAAATAGGTATGTCTGATTTTAAAATTTTATTAAAAAACTTCGATAATTATTGGGAACGTGTGATTTGTGAGGCGTTGTTGATAAAATCATTGAATCCGAAAATTAATGTGCAGAATGCTGTAAATACTTGTGTGTTGAGTGTTTTTAAATAAGCTTTTGTGTATTGTATGTATTGATTGTTGTGTTAAATTAAATAATTAATAAAAAAATTTTTAAAATTTTTAAATTATTAAATTAAATTTTAAATGTTAAAGTTTTAAAAAATAATATTTTTTATAAAATAAAAAATTTTTTATATATAATTAAATTTGTTTAAAATCCTTTATTTAATGAGTATTATATCCCACCTGATGATGACAGGAAAACTGTCGAAATTAATCGTGAAAAAAATGTTTGATTGACGTTATCTTATAGATAATTTATTTGTTTATTTTGTCTATTAGTTTAATAAATTAATTAAATATAAATTATTAGTTTATTTTAAATTGATTATTAATAATCTTCATTTCTTTTTAGGTTATATGTCAATATTTAACACAATCATTTTTTCACTGCGTTATTTATTTCGTATTTTGGAGTCCGATCTTTAACATGTCACAATTAATGTTAAACCTTTTTTTTAACTTTGTTAGTTTTTATATCATATCAAGTTATTGTGATTTTAGAAATTTGTACTCGTTTGTTTCATAACATTGCTCATTTAAATATGAAAGTTTGCAAAGTGCATTTGAGATATTATATATTGTACGACTTTTAAAAAACAGCAATGCAACTATTACTAAAACATCTATATGTAAAGCATTAGAAGAAGAGTAGGATAAATCGTGTGTGTTGATTAAGAAATAGAGATTAGGTAAAAGGAACGATTAAAGAAATAATAAAGGAATTTTAAAATTTAAAGAATTGAAATATCCTCAAAAGGTGATTATTTCTGTTTTTATTTTTACTTTAGATATTTTTGTATTGATTTAATTAATAAGATATTGTCCATTATTATAACTAATTGGTAACGTTTTAATGTCAACGTAAAAAATAATGTCATCTTTCCGTTGGAAACATTTGGATACAGCGCTATTTATATCAGCTTCGTTGTTTCCCTATTCAAAAATTTTTTAGAATGAAAACAAATGATAATCTGATGTTCTTACTGTCTGAAAAGTTCAGTTTTCGTTTTGGTTTATGTAAGTTATTGTAAGTGAGCGTTATATTGAACGTTTTTTCTTTATTTAGTTTTTCGACAATTGCAACACAGTTTAACATTAATGTTTTAGTCAAGAGGCAGCAGTTCATAATGTCGACATTTGAAAAATCCTTTTAGGTCTTAATGCACATCTTCCTATTCTACGCATGACTACTTGGCTTAGCAATCTCTAAATTAGGTAAGTATTTCGCCTTCTTTCGTATCGGATTATCGTATGTGATTTCATTACTAGTTACTAAACGATGTAAAATGGCTTAAAAATTTTGGCGTAATTATAAGGAAGATGTTACCCAAGTTTGCTTGATTGAATTCAAGTGTTCTCTATATTCGTAAATTTTGAACATGTCTTAATTTGTTTATATTCCGGATACATTTGTATGGTCAAAGCTGATTCTTTCCTTAATCTGTCTAGTTGCGAAAAAGAATTTCCCATAAGCAGAGCTTTCCGGAACCGTTATTTTAATTTGTACTGTCTTCTGGTATGAAATTCATCTTTAAATGCAAATTTACTTTGTAAATTTTTGCAAATCAATAATGCGACATTTAAGCACCAACAACATATTTTCGCAATACTTCACATATAGATATCACACCAGCTGCATCAAAATCCTTTTGAAACTCCTACATGATCCATTATCTCAAATACACTTCATTTACTTTCATGTTTAAGTGTTCAATGTTACAACCAAATGAGTAAAAATTTCAAAAATCACGAATTATGAGCACAATAATTTATAATATGCAATAAAACTAAGAAGACATGAATAAAGATTGTAAGTTTTATTGAAAATTTAATCTAGTATAATTATGTCAAGATTTTATCAGGTATTAGGTCTAAATCTTTAATTTGATTAATTTCATGTATTCAGTTTTTTATGTAATTTTCATTTTTGATATTCACTTTTTCTATATTTTAATCATGTTAATAGATAAATTTGTTTGATTTCTTTTTATAAATGTATTTTTATGTCAAATCTTTCTTATTGCAGTGTTTGGTTTTCTTATGATTGTCAAAAATTAATTAATTTTCAAGTTAGCACTCCATTTTCAAACCTACCAATTAATTTTAATGTCGGTCATAAACGGAATTTGTTCGTTAAATTCTATTTCAGCAATATTATAATATTAACAGAGTTGTAAAAATTGAAGAATTATAATTTTACAATTTTTTTTCATTCTCATTTAAATTTTTATTTTTAAATGTTGATATCAACTTTGATCTTGTGTGATTTTGTAAATTTTAAATGCTTCATTTACAACGAAAATAACAGTTTATTGTTTTGGTTATTAATCTTCGCAAGTTATTAATAATTAAATATTGTAATTGACTCAATAAAAGTGCTGTATAACAACTGTGGTTAAATGTAACACTTATTGTACGTTACATGTTGGTTACTTTATATTTGATGTCAAAAGTTTTTTATTTAATTGATTTTTATTTTCCAATAGATGCGGAGATGTTGCTAAAAGTGTTTATATTATTCTAAATGGTCGATTTCGTCAAGTATGCTTAAAACCAGATGGCAGCAGGGAAATGGTAAATGAAATGGGACGTGGCGAGTTGTTGGGTTTTGTAGAAGTGTTAAGTGAACAACCTAGGGCCACAACAGTTATGGCAATTCGGTAAATTGCAATATGCCATTTGGTGTTAGGGTTTTCATTTTGATTTCAGAGATTCAGAAGTTGCTCAAATTCCATCAGGGTTGTTGTCCTGGATAAAAAGAAAAGCCCCACATGTCGTAACTCGCTTGATACAGTTATTGGCTGATAAATTACTAGTTAGTATGAATTCTCAGACGTCATCTGTGATAAAGAGCCCAGCCGGAACGATGGCTAATTTGAGAACTGTAGCTGTCGTTGCTTCCAGTTTTGATGTTCCACTTGAAGCATTTGTTTTAGAACTCCAGCATGCGATGATGAAAATTGGCGCATCTGTTAGACTGACATCGAGTAATTTGTTTATTGTACTATAACAATAGAATTTTTTAATATCACTTTGCAATAAACTCGTAAACAATATAGTGATAATACCAACTGGTTGCATTGGTAAAATTAATGTCTGATAAAATTAATGGTTTGAACTTTTCAGAAGTTTATTATATTAATTTTTGTTTTTATCAGTCTATGAGAAAATATTTCAAATTCCGCAAAATTTTTTATCTTCATTTCAATAAATTAAAACTACATTTTTTATATTTCACTTCATAACGCATTTTTCTGGAATCTTCCTTTTGCTTATTTAAACAAACTTTTTTTGTAAATAATTAAATAATATTTTAATTATAAATAAATTGATATTGATAATTTTATGTTAGTAAATATAGTTATTGATAAAAGTTTTACTTTATTATAAATACAATTATACTTGAATTTTATGGCAAGTACAACATCATTAATAGTGTAAGCTTTAGTATTGAATTTACTATATATTAGAAGCTGCTAAAACATCTTCTAAATTATTTTTTAAATCAGGTTCAAAAGATAACGTCATAATTCCAAGTATAATTTCCAAACAAATTTTCAGCGTTGAATAAAATATTTTAAAAATGATTTACTAATAAAAGCTTTTTTAATTTTTTAAAAAATTCAATTTAAAAATGTTTTTAAAAGTTATTTTAAATAGTCAATTATTTATCATTTAAAATTATCTTAATAAATTATTGAAATAATTAATTCTCAACTGAAAACACCTCACACTATATATTTCGCCATCACTATAACATATTATATTTGCTATGTGATCACGTGAGCAATAATGAACTTTATATATATAAAATTAGCAGGAAAGTGGGATCAACGAACACAAGTAACAAGGCCGAAATAATATAAATTGTTGAATGTGAAGATGTATTCAGAGAACTAAAATAACTTCAACTATATTTGCTCAATGTTTAAGGATATTCATTCTTGATATGGAAGCATGTTTTAACACAATAAAGTAGTACTACTACGAATCAATGGAAATTGAAGAAAAAATAGTGCCTATAGATCTAGCGTGTAGTCAAAAAATCGGGTAATATATCACAAGAAAAATGTATTCGCAAATTTTACTCAATATTTCATATAACTTGTATCTTTAGAAGTTTATCCTTAAATTTGAAAGCAACATTTGTAAAAACAATATAAAAAATTACAACTTAATTTCAAATGTGAATAAGATGTCCATTTAGATAAGCAGTTTATATAGAGTCTATATTATTTTAACACTTTCAAATTCTATTCAATTTATATAGTCTATATTATAGACTATATAAATTGAATAGAATTTGAAAGTGTTAAAATAATATTGTTAGTAATGATATCAGAGGATCGTGGCAAATAAATTATAATAGAACTGTAATGAAATTGAAAAAAACGAATTAATTGTGTGGTTGGCCAAATTAAAATTTTAAATAAATTATAGGTTTTTGATGACTAAAATTGACAACATGTGGATATCAGAAACCATATATAAAAATTGATATTAGAAATGCACAGGAAATTGTGTCATGCTGAAATGAGAAAAGTTACAAAATATATAAAAATTCTAAAATATGAAATGTGTAAAGGAAACATTGACAACGACAATTAAAGAAGTAAGGTATAGAAGAATTATTTGAAAGAGTATAATTTCATTTTCATTGGCCTTAAAAATATATATTTGTTTATTTTTTTTTAAAAGATTTATTAAAATACAATAAAACTCCAATAAATTATTCAGATAAGTTATCTTTTAAATCTGGATCAGGTCTTGTCTATATATTCATTCAACCAAAAGTCATGACATTTATCGTGGGAATTATATTGAAGCATCGATATCTAAAGCCTATGTAAAACCTAGAATCTATTTTTACTACTTCTATCATTATGCTACATCATACGGTTACATGGCGAAATTTCACAGAACAAAAATACAAGTGACAAAATTACACAGAAGAAATTACACATAGACACAGGAAAGAAATCCAACTGTGACGAAATTACACAAAATTACACATTTAACCCCTTTACCGTCAACTTCTTTTTCTGAAATCGACCCTTAATTGGCGACTTTATTTGCGGCTATAAAAAAATTAATCTTTTAATTATTTTTCAAACATCTTTATCAACAATAACGAACAACTAATAACGAATCACAGTTAACTAATTAATAACAAATAAAGCAGATTTTAGTATTGTTGTAAAGTGATAAGTAGTGGATAACAAGGTACTGAATAAGATGAACAATTGTTTTGCAAGTTTTTGTGTTTTTTGCTCCAACCTTCTGTATTGTCTTCAATTTTATTTATCTGACACACTAGAACAGCATAATAATAGTTGTTGTGATGATTTAGCCTATAGCGATGGGGTAATACAGCTACATTGAGGTTTGAAACGTTTTCTGAGATTTCATGGGAAATGTTTTTTGTATAATTTTTTATTTTGTTTAGCCCTGCCATACATTCTTGCCCTCAGCAGGGCTAGATTTGTAGTAGAGTGCATGGTTATTATGGTTTAATGTTTCTAAATGACCTAGAACGACGTTTTTACGTTTAGCCGAGTATACTCGGGTCTACCGTGCTGCAGTACGCTTTCAAATATATAAAACGAGTTAACTCGGGTCTTCCGGTAAATGGGTTAATTTAGTCCCACTGGCAGTTTCACGATGGTGGACAAACTCAAATTCTTTACAAATTACTAACACCATACTCAAAATTAGCCATGGTAAAATTTTAATTAAATTTTAAAATGTTATTTACTTAAAATTTACTTTAAATATATATAAATTTTATATATTCGAAAAAATTATTATATTTTTTATATTAATTAATTAAAAGAAAATTAAATATGTAATTTTGTCTTAGTGTAATTTTCGCATATGTAATTTCGTCCTAGTGTGATTTCTTCCCTGTGTAATTTTATCCTGTGAAAATCTGTCTTATACATCATTTGATATAATATCATATTTGTTTCAATCTTATTCATAACTTCCTACACTAATTCCTTTTAAAATATCAAAGCACTCAACAATGTTTCTGGATTAGCGTTCATTGCGTTTTCTTTGATCTGATTTGAATTCCAATCACCATCACTAGTTTGAATTTCACTAAGGACTTCATCCTGAACTTTAGATGCAAATCTCTTCAATACATTCCTCTTCAAATGTGTTATTAATGTGTTGAATAGTACCTACTTTTGAATTGATACTACCTGACATATCTTGATTAACTTTTTAATGAATATTACTAACAAAAGCCTTCTTTATTATATAAACTGAATAACTCCCTAAATCTCAAGAAAAATACTTCCAAAATATTTATTAATTATGAATTTAAATCTTCTATAATCTTAAACAAAATCTTTTCAAAATTCCAAAAATTTTTTACAAAATAAACTAATTAAATTTAACATTATCTTTCGTACGAAATTTCGCTTTCGATTTGAGATGCTGTTATTACATTTATTGCTCTACTTTCGTTTGGCATGTTTAAATATAGCTAAATATTTTTGTTACATTTTTAATTAGAATCTATCGCTTGAATGTCATATTCGTTACAGATTCAGATCTTTTAATAAATTTATCTCACATCTTCGTGTTATGAATTTGTTTCTTTCAACAGAAGTTAGCATTTCCATTTGAATTACAACCAAAAACGATATAGTGATACTCGATAAATTGTTGGTAGAAAACTTTAACCTTTTCAAAATTTATAACTGGATTTTTTTTACTTGGAAAAAATCAAAAGAAAATTGATTAAAATTAACGGAAATTAGGTGAGAGTGGGAATTATTTAGATGCTATATATTACTTGGAATGCTAATGAACTGATCATTTTAGTGTTTTGAATGAAAAGGAAAAAAAATCATTGTCGGGTTGAGATAGATTGAATATGTGTACCAACAAATGAATGTCAAAAACTGAAAACCGATATTGAGTAATATAAAAATTAGCGTTAAAGGTTTTATGACTTCACAAATGAATGAATTATATACGATTTATTACACGAGATAATTTGTTACTTTTCATTATTTATTTCATTTTCAAATACTAACTGGGTATTTCTTATTGTTAAGGTATTATTATAAAACGTCTTGGTTCAAAAGCTCTTGAATCTATGAATGAATATAGGCTGAGTTCTTGGTTAAGTCAACAAGAAGATCTACATCGAATGGTTTTTTATGTCTGTGATTATTATTCTAATTCTGTGTGGACTCGTCGCTGCATAAGGCAAGCTGATTGTCTGTTGGTGGTTGCTCTAGCTAACAAGGATCCAAAACTCGGAACTATAGAGTTAGGACTCGAATCCGACCAGACTAAAGTTAGACATTTATTATTTTAATTGTGTAAATCAAATTTATATTTATCCCAAACACACAAAAGTTAAATCATTCGATTCTAAATTACAAAAATCTTTATTTTATTTAAAACATGTATTTTCTCAGTGTTAATTGAGCCATGATTTTAAGTAGACGTGACTTTTTTGAGCTTACGATTGACATAATTTGTGGCATTAGTCTAAAAATTGAAGGTATTGAAATAAGACATCCCAGCTTCAGAATAACATGAGCTTGTAAGCATATATGTTGTTAACTATAAATTCCATTTCAATATATCTAATAGATCACGTTAATAAAGTGCATTTTTCGTACTGAGTGATGGATGTTGGTGTTTAGATTTCCAATATGCTCGAAAGGATTTTTATTTATGTAGCATCTTTTACTACATAACAAAATCTGACTACAAAACTTCTTAAACCAATCAATTTCATGACCAAAGGTTCCAAGTAAACCTTTCTTGAAAACGGATATCAGACTCAATACTATATTTATCAATTTCTGATGATTTTCTTTGGGAGATTGTTATTTTGAATCATATTGTTCTAAATATAATTAAGAATCCGAGCGAAATCCTAATTTTTATTAATAAAATTTTGAACTTATTACCATTATTGATTGAATATTTTATTGGAAATTTGTGATTATCAGTTATATTTTTTAAATCGTTATTAGGTCACTAAAATTCTCGTACTACTTTATCCTATCGACACTGATTATCCACAGGCGGGAAAAACTAGTGAATGGCTCAATTTACGACCTTGGATAAATCAGCATTATCATGTTAAATGTCCTAGAAGAGTTTTTATTAAGCGCAAAACTGATAAATTGGTTGCACTTTATAAAAAAATTTTTGAAAAAGAAATACCAAATCCTCATTCAGATATGAGCCGATTGGCTAGATATATAACCGGTACTGCTATTGGTCTAGTACTTGGTGGTGGTGGAGCTAGGGGTTGTTCTCATGTTGGTGCTATAAGGGCAATGTATGTAAGTAATTAAGGTACAAGAAAAAACGTCATTGCTCATTATTTTACTTAGGAAAGTGGAATTCCTATTGATATGATTGGTGGAACTAGTATCGGTTCCTTTATGGGAGCATTGTGGTCAGAAGAAACGAGAATTACTCAGTTTACTCAAAGGGCAAGAGCATATGCAAAAGAGATGTCGAGTGTTTGGAAAATGATTTTAGATCTCACTTATTCTCCTGTATCAATGTTTTCCGGTAATTTATTATTGTGTATTTTGTAAATAATTGTTAATAATTTTTACCATTTCCTTCTTTGATCTTTTCAGTTATCAATAAATTAAGGTTTCCGTCAACTCTTGAAAAATATTCGGATGATTCAATATAACTTCTCATATTAAACTTAATTAATGATAATTTTTTAAAGTTTAATTTTTGCAAATTTGAAATGCAAACGATGGTATTTTCTGATATGGTTGCAATAAGTAAAATTTAAGAAAGAAATTATTTAAACCTTAATATAATTATGTTTTAAAATCAAGTAAATGCCTTTTGCTGCAAAGTATATATTGAATAAAATGAAATATTTTTCGATTATAAAAATAATCCTTATCAATGATAATTATTTCATTTTATTTAATACTTTGCAGCAAAAGGCTTATATTATCATTTACTTGTTTAACATTTACTTAATGCTGGTACCAATAAATAATCACTTTATTATAGTAATAATAATGTTTATATTCAAGCTAATTTCATATCCAGTCATGTTATATTCCGATTTTACAAACTAATAACTTGATGGGAATTAGAGGAATACATATTTTTATAATGTCTGATTTTGTTGGTTCCAGAATCATGGGTTATTTTCAAAATAATTTCGACTTTGTCATGATCCGCGTTGTGGTTTCTTAAAATTGCACATAATGTAACAAAATAATCATTAATTTATAATATATATTTTTATAATTGGGAAGAAATTGAGAAATGGATGATTGGTCATTTGTCATTAATGCAGATTGAATCAATTACCAGGATCAGTCAAGATTTAATAAGGCGAAATATACATTACAAATTATATCGCCAATATTTTTAAACTTAATGAAAGGTAGAACGAACTTTATTAATATCAATTATATATTTTCTTAGTCAATTCTGAATGTATGGTGTTCAGAATGAGACATGGGATCTTTTTTTCTCAAATTAGGCTATTGCTAGTATTAACATGGATTGCTATAAATGAGATGCATGAAAAGTTGATATGTCTCGATTGACTGTCAAGCACCTGTTAGTTGTATTTCTTCGGAAAATTCAGCTTAAAATAAAAAATCTTGAAAGATATTTTGTCTCCATCACCTTTACTGAATAAAAATTGTTATGGTCGAAGCGATTTAACTTATCTATTTGGCATCGTGCTTTAATTCAATAAATCTTACACATAAACAATTAAAGAAACCTAAAGTGTCAGTCATCGTGCTATTCTCTTATTCTCCTTATGTATTTGTGTAAATGATAGTTATTCAATAGTTTCAAAACGGAATTAAACTAAGAAACTAAATGAGAGAATAGAATAACAGATAAATGAGGCTTCACTGCCGTTCGCAAAGTTAGTATCATTTAAAGACTATGAGAATGTTGCTGAAAAGTTTCTTTATATTTTCAGTGTTTAGACAGTGGGGATTATTCTCAAAATTAGTGTAGAAATTGTTTCATTTTATATAATGTTTTATTTAATTACTTTTTGTTCTGGACCTTATTTAATTGTATGCTTTCATTTTACTGAAGTTATTTTTCTGTATTGTAATTATATCATGAATACAGGAAGAGCAATGAACAAAACACTGGAAAATGTTTTTAAGGATCGCCAAATTGAAGACTTATGGCTACCGTATTTTTGCATCACAACAGATATTACTAATTCTAAAATGCGAGTCCATACTCATGGTAACGAAATCTCGAATTTCTAAACTGTTTTCTAATTGTAAATAGGTAGTTTATGGCGTTTTGTTAGAGCTAGTATGTCATTGTCTGGTTATTTACCTCCGTTATGTCACCCTGATGATGGAAGTTTACTGTTGGATGGTGGATATGTTAATAATTTACCTGGTATTGACTCAATAATATTATTTTTCTTAATGTTTGTTTCAGCTGATGTTATGCATGATATGGATGCTGAATTGATATTTGCTGTCGACGTTGGATCACATGATGATACCGATTTGACAAATTACGGAGATTGGTTATCTGGTGGACGACTTCTTTATCGGAAATATGTCGCCTTTGATCCAATGAAAGTAAGTTGTTTTTGTAATTTATTTGGAAATACTTGAAAAATGTTATGACGAAAATTCGACCTTATTATTTAAATTGTTCCTCTTTTAATCTTTAAAGGTTTTTTAGTTATAAGATAACGTCAATCAAACATTCTTTTCACGATATAATTCGACAGTTTTCTTGTCATCATCAGGTGGGATAATAACTAATAACTAAATAAATTAAGGATTTTAAACAAATTTATTAATTATATAAATAAAAATTTTTATTTAATAAAATCATTTAATTATTTTTAAAAATTATAATTAAATTAATATATTATTTTTAAAATTTTAGCATTCAGAATTTAATTTAATAATTTAAAAAATTTTATTAATTATTTAATTTAACACAACAATCAATACATACAATATACAAAAAAATTATTTAAAAACATTTAAAATACAAGTATTCACTGCATCCTGCATATTAATTTTCTGATCCAATGACTTTATCAACAACGCCTCACAAATCACACGTTCCCAATAATTATCGAAATTTTTTAATAATATTTTAAAATCAGACATACCGTAATTTCCGGGTAATAAGTCGCTCCTGTGTATAAGTCGCAATTGTAAAAAATGGCTAAAATTTTGGAAAAATTAATATATAAGTCGCTCCGTTATTTAAGTCGCACTTATACAGTAATAAGCATTCCTCTGCGGAAATGTTTACTTTGTTCGGTGGTGGTCGCCAAGTTTAATTAAAGACACTAAAGAGAAGAGGTGAGAACAAAAATCATTTAGCGCAAGTATTTAATAACGTGGAATATTTCTTTTTAATTTATAGAGAAATTATTTATATCAATAAAACGAAATGCCTAATTTATAAATGTCGATTAATGAAGTTAAATTTATCAATAAAAATCAGAGTCTGTAAATCCATTAAATCCATTAAAGCCTTCATCTTCAGTATCGCTTTCAAATAATTGAGCAATTTCATCTGGTACAGTCAGTTCATAGTTGTCATCATCATCATCGCTATCAGAGTCGTCGTTGTCATCATTGTCTGCCAGTAAGATTTCCGCTTTCTTGAATCCACTGGTGATAATCGCCGGATTCAATTTATCCCATGCCTCGACCACCCATTTGGCCACTTCCGCAAAAGTGGCATGACGCATGCGACCTGTTGCCGTAAAGCTATGTTCACCGCTGGTCATCCATCTTTCCCACAAACGACGCAGATGGACCTTGAAACTTCGGTTGACAGAAATATCCAGAGGTTGTAGCACCTTCGTCAGACCACCTGGTATAATGACAGGAATCGAGTTGTTGCCTTTAACTTTCGTTTTTATGTTCTCTGTGATGTGAGCTCGCATACTGTCCATTACGAGCAATGCCTTTTTAGTTTTGAAGAATCCGTCAGGCCTCTTTTTGAAACATCTCTCCAACCATATGTTCATCATTTCTTCATTCATCCATCCCTTTGCGTTGGTTTGAATGATCACGTTGTTGGGAAATGCCTCTTTTGGCATGGTTTTCCTTTTGAAGATTATCATTGGAGGAAGCTTCCTTCCATCACCACAGCATGACAGCACGACCGTAAACTGCGATTTCTCGTGGCCAGTTGTTCTTATGTTGATCGTTTTCTCACCTTTGTTATTGAGAGTTCGACCCAGAGGAATATCGAAGGTGAGTGGAACTTCATCCATGTTGATAATATGATCTGGAATGATTTCATATTTCGCGACTTTTGAATAAATGAATTCACGAAAATTCCGGATTTTTTCGATGTAGTCAGCAGGCAGTTGTTGACACATGGTCGTTCTTGATCTGATGCAGAGCTGCTGGCGCTTCATGAAACGAAAACACCAAGATGGTCCACCAATGAATTCATCAATTCCCAGATCATTCGCTATTTCTTTGGCCTTAAGACGAACTTGGACGGTTGATATTCCGCGACCTTGAGCTCGCTGCACCACAATAAACTTAGAAAGCTGATTTTCCAGTCCTGGCCATCTTGCTTTATGACCTCGATTCGCCCGCTTGGTTCTTTTTGTCAGCAACAGCGCATCTTTTGATTTTCGCCAATCTCGAACTAGTTTTTCACTAATATTAAATCGCCGCTCAGTCGCTCGATTGCCGTTTTCCTCAGCAAATTTGATAGTTTGCAGCTTAAACTCGGCAGTGTACGATTTCCTTGTTTTGTTGGAACTCATTTTGCACTAAACTTTCGGTATATTTTAATTTGAAAAATTAAATTGTTTTGACAGGAAATCTATTACAGCGGTCTTATATACACTGCCATCTGGTGATTAAAGCTGACATTTGTTTGATGGGCTCTCAAATTTCGGATCCAGGGTCCGAAATGACCAATCAGATCGGCAGTTAAACTGACACGCCAACATGGCGGCAGTTCGCCTAGCCTAGACATCCTGTAAGCTTGGTTTACGAAATAGGCTATATGGCGTCTTAGATATATTATAATGATGGTGATGGTTTATGATTGTATCATATTACAAAAAGGGCCTTTGATAACCACGGCATCAATTATCAGTTCATCAAAGACAGAACAGTCACAAATTGTTGATTACATTTAGATTTATTATAGAAACGGCACGTGATTAAACTTATTATATAAGTCGCTCCTTTATTTAAGTCGCAGCACCGTCAGCGTCTGAAAAAAACCGCGACTTATAGACCGGAAATTACGGTACCTATTTTAATCTTACAGCCCTTATTGTGCTCACTAATATTTATCAACGGTCTCTTTCATCATCATTAATAAAAATGATTTTAAATATATCAATAACTCAACCAATTTATCAATACTTATAAATATAAAAAATTATAAATTATATACTGTATTTTCAAAAGCAAAAGATACAGACAATGAACGATGTAAGATTAAATTTTAAATATAGAAATTTACAAAATAAATTTTATCAATAAAATAATTTTAAATATATAATAAACTAATCAATAGTATGTTGTATTGAATGATTGCGAAATATGAAAATCTGCTTGAAAGACTTTTTTATATATACTTTTTGTCTTAGGAATTTATTTAATAAAAACTTCATTCGATTATGGACTTAAAATTATTAGTAGTTTCAACTAAAACAATAAATAAATCTTTGTATTATATTTCTACTATACTTAAATTCAGTAAAACTTTAAGACTATTATCAGTTGTTAAATTATAAATCTCTGTCTTATAATATTTATCCTTATGCGGATTAACAAGTTCAAGTGCGCAATCGATGACTTTCTCTTAGTTTCAAGTCTGAATTTTTTTGCAAGCTATTCATGTAATTCAAAGACAGTTTTACATACCTCTGATTTTGAAATACCACCCACAACCCTACAAAGCGTTTCTCAGATTGGAAAAAGCAATTTTATTTTATAAATTATTCTGAGGACAAAAATTATTTGAAGAGATACTTGAAATTCTATTTTTAGTAATTTTAGAAATTGTTAATGACAATTTTTAAATGGCCAGATGTTTCTTATCCAAATTTCATTGAAATGTTTCTTCATAACTACATTTGTAAAAATGGAAACTGGCACGAATCTTTTGAAGCATTTCCGCCTTCTATGAACAATACTATTGAGAGGTTTAATCTGTTGATCAAAGAGAAATGTACTAATTGGGAAAAGTTACATTTTAGTGATTTTTTCAATACGTGTTTTTAAATAATGATGGGTTATGATAGTAGACCTGTTACTTGAGCTAAAAACCGTGTATAATAAATAAGAGTTAATTCTATTTTCAAATCTTAAATTTAAATTGATTAAATGTTACGAAATCGAAGTAGTTATTTTGTGTTATACAATGGCGGAAAAGATTATCTGAAAGGTTGAACTAAAGTCTCATGGAGAATTTGTCAATTTCAATAACTGACTTAATTACTATATGGCACAATGAAAGCATGTATTAATTAGTAGAAAGATATGTATTGCTCTTGTAGATTTTGGATTTATAATAAATTTTGAAAAAAACAGGCATTTTTAAATTATTCGTTTTTTTTATATTATAGATTTTACTGATAAATTATAAGTAAAATATTAAGTGAAATTTCTTTTTATGCTTCACAATCATTTTCAACTTCATCACCTGGCATTTCATATATTAGATAATCGTTTTTTGCTATCGAAAATAATAATATGAACAAACATTTTTTAGGATTTTAATTATATTATTTTATTATTCAGGTCCTTAATTTAACAGAAATACAATCAAGATTAGCTTATGTATCATGTGTTAGGCAAATGGAACAAGTTAAGTCTTCAGGAATATGTGTGTACATGCGTCCTCCTATTTTGCATTATAAGACTTTACAGTTTGGTTCGTTTGACGAAATACAAGTGATCATTGACTATAATAATTGTCCAAATAGCTTAATTTTCACTTAAATTAAGGAAGTTGGTTACAAATATACATTAGAACAAATTGCTGAATGGCAGCAAAATGAAAGTTTAGTTCATTTTGTACGAAAGCAATTATCTTGGTCAAATCTAATACCTGTCAATTCCTCTCCAAGTCTTAAGAAATCCCAAAAATTAGAAGACCATAAAGAATATGTTTTAGGCAGCAGTGTAAAACTTCTGTTAAGCAATCTGCATTTATATATCAATAATATTTTCAGAGTCTAGATGTCAACAGAAAGAATTTTATCGATCTTGCCGAACTAGTTTCTCGAATAGGCCAAGAAGAAAATGATTTATACGAATCTGGTAATTAAATTTAATGTGGTTTTTGATATGTGGGTTCTGCAACTATATTTCGTATTACACACATAATAAGTAAAATTTTCTTTCTAACACCTGATAAAAGCAGTACTGAAATCTTTTGGTTACCCTAATTGTTGTCATTCAATAAAAATCGAAAATCATTTTACATAATCAAATTGATTTCTGCGTATCGGATAAAAGTAAAAGATTAAACTCAATAAATTCGTTGCTGATTGAATGGTAATTATGGGGATTGTGATTTAATAATCAATGCCTTACATAAAGTTCTTCCCCGCTTATTATTAAAGTTATATAAGATTTTAAAATATTTTAAGTCAAACGGACATTTACACATTTTCCTATTCTCAACTATATGGATTATGCCTTTCGATCGGTTATGTTCCCAAATTTGTGTGAGGATATGGCGGGAAATCTCTCTAATGTATATGGCATTGTACCCATTATATGAAGACTTATACACTAGATCAGACACTAAATTTATTAGGGTTTGAGATTTATTTTCAAACATATTTAATGATTTTAATGATCTTGATGCTATTTTAAATGAATTTGAATGGCCTAATGATTTCATGACAGAAAACTTAAAATTTTTAAAATCTTCCGAATATGGCATAACTAAAACATGAGATTTCAAAGGTTCACGATCATTAAATGAACTGTAATTTTCATTGTTTCCATTAGGTACAATCAAAAGACGATCAATGGTTTCTCTAGTCAATTTTCCTACAAAATCCTTTGAATTGTCATTTTTATTCAAAAGAGAAACGAGTTTATGTCTACTTTTGCCAGATTTTTCAAACGTAGAAAATAATGATCACGATCTAAAAGTCAAACCCTTAATCAAGAGCTATTGGAAGTAGTGTATAGGCCTGTAGTCGTTGGATTTCTTTATATTTGTTTTTCAAAACCATTAACTGTTCTTTTCACAAACAAATTTAAAAATGGAAAAGAATTAACTTCTTTTCCTACTGTAAACTTTTTATTGGAACGAAGCCCGTTCATATAATTTTTCAAAGGAAGGACATCATCAAAGCTAGAAAAATGCTAAAAAAATATCATCGACCTAACATTTATATATCTTAGGCTTTACAAGAGGAAATTAGGAAATCTTTTTCTCTAATTTTGAAAAAGAAATTGATGCAAGAGTTGGAGATAAAGGTAATCCCATAGCTACATCATAAACTCGTTGAATCCAACTATCATTAAAAAGAAATACCACTTCATCTAAAGTCTTATCATTCGGCATATTCAATAGTCTCATTTAATGGAACAAATTAGATGCATCATTTGTTAGAAAGGTCAATAAAATCAACGAATTAAAATAAATCTTGATACTCATAATCTTTCAAAATCAAATGTTTTAACAATAGGTGAAGAACCTTAGCTATCATATACTGTGCATTATTGTAGATTAAGTTAAACATTACTTACTTTCAATTAGTAAATAAATCAGGAAAAATAAGTTATAAAATATTAGTGATTGTGCTATTTTATAAGCACTTTCTAATACCTTATATCAGAGGTGAGCTATGAAATTTTTAACAAAGGGCTCGCTTTTTTCCCCTCGAGAATCGTATAAACTAGTACCCTAGTAATGTGTCACTGCGACTGACATATTAAAAAACAAAATAATGTAAATAATAACAACAATATTATATTAATAAGGAATAGAATAGACAATACAATAGAATAAAAGAAAGAAAAATATGCCATTTGTAAAAATTCACTAAATATACTACTACAAGAAAATATTTACCAAGAAAAACAAGGGGCTCGCAAATCATAGAATAATTTAACAAAGGCCTCGCACGAGCCCCCGTGAGGCTCCTGTAGCTCACCACTGCGTTATACAATTGTTAAAATGATCAACTTCTTTAACACTACAAAACCATTTCCATTATTAAATTTACAAATCTTCACGAATTAGGGAACATAGCCGATTGAAAGACATGAGTTTTATAGTTGAGCATAATAAAATTTGTAAATGTGCAATTGACTTAAAATCTTTTTTAAATTTCGTATAAAACCTTCATAATACGTGTAGAAGAATTTTATGTACGGCATTGATTATTAAATCACAATTAATATTCATTCAGCAACGAATTTATTGAAATTATTTAATTAGCCCATTAAATCAATTATTGTTTTTGTATATAACTGTTAACATAGATGAAATATATATTGAAACATATTATAATAAAAGAAATATATCTATAATAAAATGATAACAGTTTTATGAGAATGGTGGTTCAGTGGGCAAGTACTCTTCTTGATTTTTGATGTCGGAGAGTTGCGGATTCAAATTCTAGAATGGGTGACTTATTAATTTTTAATATTTATTGTTAGTAGAATATGAATCATTGTATTTTGTTTTCTGTAAATTTAAATTTTCATAGAAATCGGTCAACGATTTCTTATGAAATTTAATAAGACTCGTAGAATTTGAATAAGCTACTGACAAACTAATTAAAATTTTAAATAGGTATCAAGAAAATGATATGATGCATAAAGCCTTGCGAAAATGTTCCATTTATAAGACAGAAACTAACAAAGTAGAAATAGTAATAGTACCGTTACGACTGTGTATTTCAGTGTGCTGGTAAAGTTACTAGATGGCTGATGGTCACGAAGATAAAGTCAATTATGTACCATCATATATGTGAATTACGCAACTTTAAATAATTACTAACGCCAAACCCCTTATACCATACAACTATTATGTAATATCGTATGTCTTGGGTTATATGGCTTGGTTTATACTACTCACTTGTCACAGGTTCTGCTAAATAAACACTGACATGATCAAAAGACTGGCTTTGTTAATGGTTTTCAATGACCATACTAATATCACTTGGCACTAAATCAATTAGAGGAATGCAAACTATCAAATAATTAATATGGTTCCATTGAGCAATCTTTTCTTCAGAATGAGATTTCTTATCAAAATGACAAATATACCAACTTCCAGCTTCAATAATTGGGATGGGATTCTTGATGGACATAATGTATGAGGGAATTCAATAGTGAAATCAGTTGCGACATTTGGATCATCTGATAACAATACTCATTTAATTTACATTTTCACCGATATAATTTCCAATATTTTATTACTTAACTCCATCAAATTCACTTAAAAAAACAGTGCGAAAATTCGTGAATATCAAAAACATTACTGATTTATAGTCAAGCTTTTTTAATAAATAACTCCATAAAATCAATATTTTTGATGTTAGAATGACTTTAGAGGAATTAAATATTAATTATTAATATTTACAGTAAGAAATCAATTAGAACATTTGTTATTTAGAAACTTAGTTGTATCCTATATTTAATCTATTTGATAATGAAGATTGACTTAAATAAGCAAAAAACTTTACGTAATGATACATTTCCAATTCAAGAAACCATAAAAAATAATTTTTGAAACGAAACTAATTTCTTCAAATTTATTAAAGTTCTTTTTAATTAAATTATCATCTTTTTCGATAATCCCATCTCCATAATTCATATTTTAAACAGATGATGAAGATTTCCTTGCTGAATATTTAGCGAAAGTTCGTTCTGTTAGTTCAAAATCCACAGTCGTCGATATCATAAATTTAGTGAAAAGCAGCACGAGCGTTGATGATGAAAATCAGGACTTTCCTGATAATTTGAGTCCCCAAAACTCTGATTATAAGGATGTGAATTTTAATGAACAGGTTAATAAAAATTGTCTCACCAGTCGATCGACAAACGATTCAAAAAATGAAGTGAAGCTTGATGGCTATGATGAAGATTTAGAGGACGATGAAAACAATGTAGGAGTGACTGCATCAGATCCAGAAAGTTTTACCAGAGTCCTCGTCAGTACCCATAAAAGACGCCATCGAAGAAGCTCGTTAAATAGGGTAAGTTTCCTTTCTGATTTTTGATAATTGATAAATACATAATTCTCAATATATGTATGTGAGTGAATGATTATGGAATAATGTTTAATTAAAATCACCAAATGGCAAATTTTATCATAACTTTTATTTTTGATCGATAACATGGCATTTTGATTTTAATATTATCTGAAAATCGACTTTCCTCTATCGAATGATGCATAATTGATTCTATTTGGATCATTAATTTTTTTTACTGTTATCGACTATATAATAATACTAAAAATTTTGTCATTAAAGAGTTATTGAATTTAAAACAAATATGAATTAATTCGCATATTTTCTTTTTTTGAACATACAAATCTATGGCGGGTTATAGCGAGTATTTATATAATTGTTGGTTAATATTAATTGTGACAGAAGAAAAGTTTTTCAATTCAACTTAATAATATTTCTGGCAAAGAAACGCGTAACGAATGTTGAACATAATTGAAAGACAATTTAAGACTATCAGAGATAAAATCCAGATATCCATGGAAGACAAGAATATAAAAGTTTAGTTTAGATTAAAATTTACTAAACATAGTACGATGTATTATGAAAGATGTTTAAAGACCCAAATGAATAAATGGAGCTTTAAAAGAAGGAAAGACATTAAGAGATAAGAAATAAAAAACAATAAAGTACGAACGAATCTTATGTTTTAGTAAGAAAAAGCATACCTACTCAAGAAGAAGATTAATATGATAGGCCAAGGACAATCATAAATAAGTGAGATGAAAGAAGTTACTTGATCAAAATGAATAATGGAAACAATATCACAGAGAATGTCTTAAATGGTTGTGAAATTTGTAAACTATGGGTAACAAAGGTTGGAGAGATTTATGAGAAAAATTATCAATAGTATAATTGTAGTAAGTTGGCACCGCTCAAAATGTGAACATGCACAAATAATTCTTTATTGTGATGTATAAAAATTAAATTAATTGTTAAAATATTGTTGATTTTTTTCCATTTCTAATGTTGCATTTCTTTTCAATAAATAATTGGCATCAACAATGTGATGGTGTAGCTATGTGGTCACCTTTAGGTCCAACTCTTGAGTTAATTTTTCTTTCAAAATTTAGAAAAAAACGATTTCTCATTTTCCTCTTGTAAGGCCTAAGATAGACAAAGGTTACATGTCGATGATATTTTTCTAGTATTTTATGGTTCTGATGATAATGTTCCATTTTTAAATCTTATTAACGGACTTCATTCCAATATAAGATTTACAGTCGAGAAAAGAACTTGATTCTTTTCTCCCATTTTTAGATTTGTTAGTGGGAAAAACGATTAATGGTTTTGAAATAGAAATATATATAATGAAAGCCATCGGATACAGGCCTTTAAACTACTTCTAATAGCTTTTGTAAAAGTTTGATTTTTAGATCGTGGTCATTTACTTCTACGCTTGAAAAATCTAGAAAATCTAGCTCGCTTCTCTTTTGAATTAAAATGGATAGTCAAAAGGTTTTGACCAAAAAAACAATAATCATTGATCACATTTTGATTTTAGCTGATAAAAAACAATGCGATTTATTTGGTGGTTCTCTAAAAGATCATGTTTTAGTTTATCCATATTCGGAAGGTTTTGAAAGCTTTTTTAAAGTTTATGTAATGAAATCATTAGTCAATTCCAATTGCAATCTTTAAAATCATTAAACAGGTTTAGGAAAAAATCTCAAACCCCTATATGTTTAGTGTCTGATTTGCACGCAGTTTATTATTAATAATAATAATTTTTGAAAGTTATTAAACATCTTTTTTTTAAATATAGAAAAATGGTTATTTAAAAATGAAAAAATTTTTATTCTTTTTTTTTGAATTTTATAATTAATTTAAATTCTTGAAAAAGTTTTAATTTGATTTATTTTATTTATTTCAACTAATGACAAGGCAGAAAATGAATTTATAAAAGAATATCAAAAGGCATGACATTGATTATTTTCATAATCGAAAATTATTTCATTTTATTGAATATATATTTTGCAGCAAAAGGCTTATATTATCATTTTCTTAATAACGTTATACCGGTTGTATAATCAATTGTCCTGTATCTTATTTGTTGAAATGGCTTGATTAGTATTAAGTTTTTTTTGCTTTGTGAGAAATGAAAATATTTTTACCTTTGTAATTTTCATAAAAGCAATATCAATTTTAATTATTAAACTCATTCCCGAGTTTATACATGATTTTCTTGTAAAAAAATTGTGAAAAGATCTTTGATTAGTAGAAATATATATTTGCGAATTTATCTCCAATTTTAGTTCCCCGAAGAATTTAAAGTTTCAAATTATTATGCACCATTTCGAGTTAGATTAATTTTAGCTTCCTAAATTTTCTGGATTTTGCGATATTTTTTATTAGACATTGAAAATGTTCACATAATACATATTATTACTATTTTTCAAATATCAAAAAGTCACTTTAATTTATTTTGAATTTAATGATTAATTTTTATTTACAACCAATCAAAGATATTTTAAATACCCTGATATTGGACTTTAAAAAAATGTGATTTGTACAGCCGCTTTGAATTGAAAACAAATAAAATACAAATCGTTATTCTGTAACAATAATACTTAACAAAACTTGTTTTCATAATCCTTACTAGATCCGGATTTTATTTATTTTAATTTTTTATTTAGCTACATAAATCAGTGACTTTTGATGAGAGAATTGATTCGAATTAAAAAGTCATTTATCAATGAATTTAATTTACCACTCAATTTGTGAATGTGAAATATTATTTGCGAGAAAAATGTGATTTTTTTATCATTATTTTTATTGAGTAATTTATCAGATTTTGTAATTTTAATTTCGCAACTCTATAAGTCTATTAATGTCTGGTGAATAGCATGTGTGCAAATTTGCGACTTTATAATAGTTGATATTATATCATATCTGTACATTTAATGTTTGGTTTGATAGATTTGGCGGGTGACAGGCATTATTTGATTGATATGATTGGCAAGTTTATTTGTTGCTTGAGCATAGAATCGGATTAATGTTGTCGCTTTGGCTATTAAGATTTCTTTTTTTTGAAAATTATTTTCATTTACAGATTTGATGTACAAATAAAATTTGTTGCGTTTAGTTTTGAATTATTTAATTTATTTTTGCATTTGGAAATAAATTTGAAATTTTACCATTTATTACTTGAAAATTTCATCGGGCCTAGTTTTACATCATTTAGGGCTTAGTAACACTCATTCCTAATATCTACGCCCTTTATTCTCATCTTTAAATTTACCAATGACGGAATCAACGGCTCTTGAATATCATAATTCATAAGATGTACCCAACAAGCCATACCATAGTAGGTAAAAGCATATCTAATTTACGCCATTTAATTTCTAAAAAGAAGGAATCAGTGTCACCTGCAATAACATTTATTTTCTAACTAAATTCATCTCGATACTTTTGTAAATCAATATATTGCAACTGATACATACGTAATTTGGATAGATGATATTGATACTTATTGGATAAATCCTTATTTAATAAAATGGCTATTAGATCATGATCGATTTTAAGTCTTTACAGGGTTCCCAGACCAATTTGGCATAGTTTCATCCGTGTTTGGGAAAAAGCGAATGAATTTGATATGATGTAGCTCAGTTTCTAAACTAATTACTTATTCATCTAAACCTACATTTACAAATACCAAATTTCCATTTCGATTACGGTTGTCAAATAGTTCATTTGTTTCATCGTTCTGTATCAACGTTAAGTTTTCCTCAAAAACTTTTATACATTAATCTTTTTTCAAAAATGGTAAATTTTTTATGCATCAAGATTGTACATTAAAGTCAAATGGATAAAAATAAATTAATTAATTTTACTTAAAAAGGGTACGAAATTTGTAGATACATAGATTTAAAAATACTAAATAATATTTGAACTTCAAAATTTATTCACTATTTGGTTTAAAATATAATTGTTGCTCTGACTCCAACTTTTATCCATATTATAATTGAACTTATTAATATATTATTAAATTAATTATAACTAAATCAAATTAAAATCATTGTTTAATTAATCTTCACTTTTTTTCTAAAATTAAAATCAATATAAAAAACAATTAATGAATCATTCAACTTCCCAAGCATTAAATCTCATCAGAACCAATAAAGAAAATATACCAGACATTCTAGAAACTGAAGCCTTCGTTTTCATAGCTATGATCTTTCTTATCATCAATCTTGATCATCAACACCATCTATTCGAACCAAGAAATTTTCATTGGAACACTAATTTTTAATTATAGTGATTATCCAGATAAAATTCCTCACGAGAACAGGACTGACCTATCCGTCTTCAGCCAAAATAAGTTTTAATTTCTAAAAAGGAATCAGTGTCACCTGCAATAACATTTATTCATCTCGATACTTTTGTAAATCAATATATTGCAACTGATACATACGTAATTTGGATAGATGATATTGATATTATTGATACTTATTGGAAAAATCCTTATTTAATAAAATGGTTATTAGATCATGATCGCTTTTAAGTCTTTTTACAGGGTTTCCCAGCCAATTTGGCATAGTTTCATCCCATGTTTGGGAAAAAGCGAATGAATTTGAGATTATGTAACTCAGTTTCTAAACTAATTACTTATTCATCTAAACCTACATTTACAAATACCAAATAGTTCAAATAGTTCATTTGTTTCATCGTTCTGTATCAACGTTAAGTTTTCCTCAAAAACTTTTATACATTAATCTTTATTCAAAAATGGTAAATTTTTTATGCATCAAGATTGTACATTAAAGTCGAATGGAGAGCTTGTTATATTCTATTGTGGTTATGTTATGAATTTTAATAATATGTAATAATAATGTGCAAACGAATGATAATTTTTATATAATTTATTACAAACAAGTCTTTAAAGTAGGTTCATTATTCCTCTACTTTCTGACTCGATAATACCCGCAGATTGATATTTGCTGTTCTGGGAGTAAAATATTGCGTGGAGGTTGTTTGTTAACATAATATTATTTTAAATAAAGTATCCAACACCAGAAAGGTCATTAGAGATGGAATTTTAGAAGTAAAAATTATTAAATAGAGTAATAATATTTTATAACTAATAAAATTAAGTACGTTTAGCTAAAATTAAAATGAGTGGAGATATATCTCAATACATTGATAGATCAAAGTTTATGATAATTCTTTTATAAATGATGAAACGAGAAGTATTAATATTAAGTAACCACTTTTTATGAGAAGGCAATTTTATCTGACAATAACTGGTTACAATTAGATATAGGTGTATTGTCGTGATTTTCAGTCTGGGGATTTTCCCCGTTTATAAGTTTCTATTGATGTGTATCTCATGTAGTTTGGGTGTAAGTTTAGGTATTTTATTTATTTGCAAAAATGGTCATTTAAATAAAATTTACCTACTTTCGTAGCCGCACTGGACTCATTACGGTAGGCCCTAATGTTGTGTTGGTCAACGTTACAGCACTTTAGCGCTGAATAAATTAATTAGTTACATACGATCTCTTAGAGCCCCATCATCTCTATTGCTGGCACAAAGTGTCAGAAGAATAAAATTTTTGGCATAAAGAGTGGTTTGTGACTGAAATACGTCGGTATTTATACCTCTTTTCGGTGTGCGAGTTTGTGTGCATGTATTAGTGCAGTAAAACAAACTCGAATTATTTTATTCTAGATCTTTCTATTTTCAATTTTTGTGGCGAATTTTTCATCATAATTTTTGTTTTATTTTTCAAAATTTTATTTTGTAATTATTTTTTTTTCTAAATTTGCCTCCATGATTAATTTGGGCATTTCCAGAATATTCCATGTTAAATTTGATATCATTCTTAATTTTTAAATTGTTTTTTGCAAAAATTTCCTAAAATTTTTAAATTTTACTAAAATATTAATTTTTTTATAATTTTTATTAGGTCGTTTGGCAGCCATGATGGATTTCGCCATTTTTATGGATTGTTCTGGATTTTTATTCGAAATTTTAATAAAATATTTCTTTATTTTAGATTTTTATGAATTTTCTCTCTAATTTTTGCAAATCGCCTTTATTCGGATTCGCTTTTGGTTGTTTTTATGTTTTCGGTTATATTTGAGTACAATTTTGTGCAATACTTTCTGCTATGTTTTATTTTATTTTTATTTAGATTTTTTACATTTTGGGTGTGATTGTCTTTATTATTATTGTTTAATTGATGTTTTTATATGTTTTAATTTTAACTAAACCTTATGCTGAGTTGCATGTTATGTA